>CM060366.1:110840439-111032569 GCA_030545235.1 Helianthus tuberosus | reverse complement strand
AATACTGATACGAAATTCGAGTTAAGTTCAAGTTAGGTTTTTTTTTGGTCCTTTTGATGAAAACTGAAAATTGTCCAACCCTACTTGTACAAACATATTATTTTATAAAACTTATCCCTCAATCAAGACAAGATAAAAATTACTAAAGGGGGCATGATTACAACCAATCAATTAGAGATAAAAAAACATGTTATCTTAAATCACTCTATAAAAAAATTAAAATAAAAGGCAACACATAAACTTTTTATATGATGCGGAACTTTTGATTTAGATGTGTTATATTAAAAAAACACACAAAAATGAAGTATTTATATACATTGGTGTAAACTATTAAGATGGGTGTGGTGATAAAACAAGGGTCTATCCACGTAGGCTGTCCACCTCATCATCTCCATACCACGTAGGCTTAAAAACCAAACTCAGTTAGTGATTATTTAACGAAGGGGTGTGACACTAACACCAAATTGTTAAGTAGAGGGTGGTAGGAGCCAATTTGAAAGTTGAGAGTGGTATTGGCCAATTTTGCTTAGTTTAGGGTGATATAATTCATTTCCTCTTTATCTTTATGTAAAACATCAAATTTCTTTCATGGGTAACTACTTGTTAACTGCTCAAGTTTGACTTGTAATGATCGGATCAAATCGGCCTTAAACGAGCGTAAATCTTAAAATAAGCATGTATAAAAAACGAGCATGGGTTTCACATATCGAGCTCGAGTAAGCTCATGAGCCTGTCATCTGTATCGTTATTATTTATGGATATTGGATTTAAATAACCCCAACTTTCACCAATTGACCGATAACACTCCCAATTTTCAATTTGTACCACAACACACCCAACTTTCAATTTATTTTCCTCTACCACTCCTTAACTAACTGAACTCTAACCCAGTTAGCTGATGTCAGATGCCACGTCATAAAAATGCCACGTCATTTGCCACATCATCAAAATGCCATGTCAACTACCACATCAGCTGCCACGTCATAAAAAATACCACATCAGTTGCACCTCATATGCCACACCAACAAAAAGGGCCACATCAGATGCCACATCAGCAAAAACTAAGAGTTAGTTGGCAAGTGCTAGAGAAAAATAAGTTGAAAGTTGGGAGTGTTGGTGTATAAATCGAAAGTTGGGAGTGCTATTGACCAATTGGTGAAAGTTGGGCTTATTTAAATCCAATATCCCTATTATTTAATATATTAAATATATATTTATGTAATAACAATTATCGTGTTATATATGTTATGTTACATATATAACTAGTTATAAAAACCGTCGACACGTTGCGGCGAACTTGTTTTGTTATTTAGTCTGTGTCTATATATGTTTGAAATCACTATAAGCGCGTTGCACACGGAATCGCTGAGAAGGATAAAAAGAAAATGTAGAAAAAAACACTAAAAAATAACCAAAAGAAAATCAACTAAAAAGTTGTATGGTAAATTGGTAATGATGTTGTTCGGTAGAAACCCGTAGTCAGAGATGAGCAAATAGTAATGGGTACTGGTACCGAATTTCCTGAACCGAAAGATCCTAAGTATCAGTTCGGTACTGAGGTTTGGCGTTCCTGGTACCGGTTCGCTACTGGTTTTTACCTTCATATACCGATACCGTAAACCAGTATTTTCGGTATCAATACCGATTCGGTATCAATTGGTACCGAGCTCATCCCTACCCCTGAAACTAAAAAAAAGTTGTACGATACCGTTGTTGTTCGTACGGTACCCGTGATCAGGGATGAGCAAATGGTACTGGGTAGTAGTACCAAATTTATCGAACTAAAAGATTATCGAACTCAATCCGGTACCGACTTTTGTCGTTTTATGTACCAGGCTGGTGCTGTTTTTACCTTCATGTATCGATATCGAACCGGTATTTTCGATACAAGTACCGGTTAACACCAAACTTAAAAGAGTAAACTGCCATTTTGGTCCCTGTGGTTTGGCCAGTTTTGCCACTTTAGTCCAAATCTCAAACTTATTACATCCAGGGCCCTGTGGTTTGCATTTTGTTGCCATTTTGGTCCAAATTTCAAATTTGACCAGATTCTCCTACTTAAACCCTTCTATTTTGTCTTTATTCTCAGGGGCATTTTGGGCATTTTGTAATTATTATAACTGAATTATGTATATAAAATACCCTAAAACAATTATATATATATTATATACCTACACATACACAGAACTTTCTCTCTCTCTCATCTTTCTCACTCTGCTCTCTCTCTCTCTAAAGTACCAATACCACCGTCGCCACCCAACCCAAAATCAAGAACACCAGACAAGCTTCCACGGTGAGCAGAGGCAAAATCAAGAACACCCAACCCAAAATCAAGAACACCCAACCCAATTTATACATGATGTAACCTGATTTCGTGGGGATGATGCAGAGAGATGGTGGTGGTGGGGATGATGCGGTGGTGGGGGTGGTGGTTTGTGGCGGCAGGAGGAGAGAGAGAGAGAGAGAAAAAGAGAGAGACGGTGGAGGAGGTGGTGGTGGTAGGTACGGTGGTGGTGTTGGTGGTGATGATATTGTTGCTCATCTGTCGTAGAAGAAGAAAATGAGATCTGATGTTGTTTGATTGTTTTTGAGATCTGATGTTGTTTGAGGGGGATTAGATAGTGGTGGGGGTTAGAGATCAGAGAGATTGGTGGTGGCGGTGAAAGAATGAAGCAGAAAACGAAGAAGAATTTATGTTTCAGATCCGCGATAAGGTCGACTAGATATTGTTGTTGTGTAAAAGAATCGTTTTTTTTTTTGTTGTAAATTCAGAAAACGAAGAATTTTTGTTTTTTTTTATTTGTTGCTGCAGATCTGAGATAAGGAAATAAAGATATTGTTGTTGCTGCATCGAAGAAGAAGAGAGGGGGGTGGTGGTGTTTATGAATCTAAGATTGAAGTTTGTGGTGTTTATGAATCTAAGATTAAGTTGCAGGTTGTAAATTCGTGGTGTTTTTGAACTCAGATCTGTATCTTCAGGTGGTGGTGCTTGGCGGCGAGAGGGGGGTGGTGGTGGTTGAAGATGATGACGTTGAACATGATGAGGTTGAAGATGTTCTTGATTTTCTGGGTTTTGATGATGAACTTTGAAAATGTTCTTGATTTTCTGGGTTTTGTTGTTGTTGAAGAAGATGTTCTTGATTTTCTGGGTTTTGTTGTTGTTGTTGTTGAATTGCTTTAAATAAAACATAAATGACCAAAATACCCCTGCACTAAAGGACAAAATAGGCAGCTCTCAACAGTAAAAAATGGGGTTTTTTGGATTTTGGACTAAAATGGCAACAAAATGCAAACCACAGGGCCCTGGATGTAATAAGTTTGAGATTTGGACTAAAGTGGCAAAACTAGCCAAACCACAGGGACCAAAATGGCAGTTTACTCAACTTAAAAAGTAAAGAAGATAACTATTATTATAATGTGAAAATAATAAAACCATAAAAAAAACTGTATTTAATATTTTATTATATTATTATATTATATAACAATACAATTTACTATTCATTTCGTTCTCCTATTAATATATAGGAGAATTAAAACTATATATGTTCAGAAATATATATTAAACAACTATCAAATAATAAACGAGTCGAGTCGAGCCTAAGCCAAACTCAAACTTGAAAAACCACTCAGGAGCTGAGCTCGAGCTTAGGCGAGCTCGGCCTCGACTCTGCTCGTTTAGACTCCTAGTGCTCATCTTCAATGGCGACTGCTGCTTCATCTTCAGCAACCAATCTCACACCACACCTTTTCACCTTACAATTGATGCCAACACATTTAAATGAAACCATAACTCGATCATCAACTTTCATCCACCTGGGGTCGGATCTCTTGTACCAAACCCATATCTGATCCGACTCAATATTGGGATCATCGGTTGACAAGAGAGACACATCACTAACGAGATCGCCATGTAGGTTCTTCACACTACACGAGATTTCAAAATATGTACTTTTGTTACTAGTGTTTTCAGGAGTAATAACAACACAAGTAGCCAAACCCCTCAGCTTTTTGTAGTGCCAATGTGGTGGTAATTCCATCGTTATAGTATCACCGTCACGTTGATTGCTAAACCACCCTGGAATACTACTTCCCGGAAGAAATATATTAACCTCTTCAAATATATCAATCCGTCCCTGTCCATCATCAATGTTTTATGATGTGTAAGTATGTAACAACATTTATATACTATTATTTTGCAACATGTTAGTGCAATGTGGTGTTGTAAGTGTAGCTTTAGTTGTGGTTTATGCTATTTTTAGTTGTACCATTTCTTTGGTTATTTGTACATTATTTATAAATTTATATACTATTAATTTGGTGGTTTATGCTATTTTTAGTTGTACCATTTCTTTGGTTATTTGTACATTATTTATAAATTTATATTAGATACTATTAATTTGGAACATTTGTATGTATATTTGGTTGTAAATTGTGCTTAAGTGGTTGTACCTTAATCAAATAATGGTTTCATTACCTTGCCAAATTCAATCTGTTTTGTATGCATGTATGGTTGTAAATTGTGCTTAATTGGTTGTATCCTAATCAAATAATGGTTTCATTATCTTACCATATTCAATCAGTTTGATCCATTCAAAGTTGTGTTGTTCTATTTGTAAATTATTATTATTTATAATAATCTAATTAATTTAGCCAAAATCTTGTATAAATATAATTTGCAACATATTGATGCAATGGTTGTTGTAATGTATGCATTATGGTTTGTATAGTGGTAATGATATATATTATATATAGATTACGATGAACCTGTCAAACGGGAAAAATAGACGCGAGTTCAGTGTAACGCGCGAGTCCTAGATCAACTTAGTTATGTTATTGTATGTTTTACGTTTCGGTTTAATTTCTTCGCATTAACACGCTGCAACTTCAGTGTTGGTGGTCGCTGGCAATAGTGTGACATTAATGCTCGCCCCCGCCGCAACGCGGGGGCTAATTAATACTAGTTATTCCTTAAAATGCAAATACACACATATATGATCATTTCAGAACACCAAAATATTGACGAGTACACCTGAAGAGATGTGAGTCCCTTAAATTTCTTTTTTATCAATGGTTCATATTCTTATAATTTTGTACAACTTACATAAGTTACATATATGTGTGGTTTATACATATAAAAACTATCAAACTAATTTGTTCATTTTTTTTCGTATCGTTTAGCTACGTGTATGTTATTATAAACAAACAATCAAACTAAGTTGTTCATATATTTTCAATTGTGTACCATATATGTGTAGGACTACATAAACAAACAATTAAACTAATGCGTTCATACTTTTTTAAATAAAATTGTATTGTTTACCTACAGATGTGTAGGTTATATACATAAACGAATAATCAAACTAATTTTTTCATGTTTTTTTAGATAAAATTGTATTGTTTACCTACAAATGTGTAGGTTATATACATAAACGAATAATCAAACTAATTTGTTCAAAAAAAAATTCCGTATCGTTTACCTACACGTTTATGTTATCATAAACAAACAACTAAACTAATGTGCTCATAATTTTTAAATTGTGTACCATTTACCTAAATATGCGTAGGACTGCATAAACAAACAATTAAACTAATGTGTTCATATATATTTTTTTTAAATGTGTTGTTTACCTACGAACTATGCAGTTAAAGCGGTAAAATATCAGATATCGGTCAAGGACCAATATTTGAGATATAGGTTATCTCGGTGAGATAAAGGTAATTTTAATATCATGCAGAATTTATATATATAGCAATGTAACACTAACAATTCAGTGATATATCGGTCAAATATTGGTGATATGTCGGTTATATCAGTCAAATATCGGTGATATATCGGTTATATCGGTCGATATCGCCGATATTATAGTACTGATCTCGATATATATTCTGACTGATATTTTAGATGGGAAACGATAACCGATATATCACCGATATTAACTGCATAGCCTACTAATGTGTAGTTTATATACATAAACAAATAATCAAACTAATTTGTTCAATTTTATTCTTTTTTTATTTCAAGAGAGAGAGAGAGAGAGAAACAATGACCATTATATCTATACCTTTTTCTTTTATCATAAATTTTGTAAAACTGGAAAAAAAATGGCTCATATCATTCTTGCAATATAAAGCGTTCTGAAATCTATATATAAATATGAGTGTGTGTGTGTGTGTGTATAGATAGAGAGAGAGAGAGAGAACCTGTGGCAAAAACACCGTAAGCAGGCTCTCAACGGCCCGATTCTCAACTGCTTTTAGACAGTTTTTAAAATCAAAGACAGCAGTGCCACCACTGTACTTGGTTGACAGCTTCGGTAACTCTTGCAGTGATATGCAACGTTGTGCATCAAGGTTAAGGACGGATGAAGGAAGATTCGGCAGAAACTGAAGCTTCTTACAACCCGTCAACCGTAGGCACGAAAGTCGAGATAACCGACTCAAGTTTGCATTTATGCTTGTAAAATCATTGTCGCTCATATCCAACTCTTCAAGTGAACACAAACTTTCCAGGCTACTTACACTAGCACCAGAAAGATTGCAATGGCTGACATTTAAAACCCGTAGTGAACCTAAAGTTGACAAAGAAGGTAACACCGAAGCCACGGGACCATGAAGTTTTCTTATAAATGATGAAAGCTGTAACGGGTGAGATTTGACCAAATTTTTTATTTTTGAGCAACCGAAGAGATTGAGATTTTCGAGTGATTCTAATTTGGTTATGTTGGGGAGAATCTTGAGGTTTTTGCAGTTTTTTAAACTTAAGATGATGAGCGTCTTCAAAGTTCCGATCGAGGAGTGAACTTTAACCAAATTTTCACAACCATCAAGTATTAACTCTTTTATATTTGGAGTTTCCGTAAAGTCTGGTGTCTTTCTTAGGTTGTGACAATGACTGAGGTTCAATAATGTCAGCGTTTTGAAGCCCTGTTTATAAAAAGATAAAATGGTAATGAATTGTGTCAGTATTATTACTGATAACTAGGATCAATGTATATAGTATAGATGGGTGGGGGCGGGTCGGGTATTGGGTCAACATAGGTCCGCGCAAAGCAGTCCCGGTTAAAATGGGTCAGTTTTAGTACAGGTTAGGATGAGCTGTTGAAATACAAACACTATTTTGTTCAGTTCATATATATAATTAATGTATTAATTGTGAATACAAAGACAATAAAACTTTAACAACAACAGCTTAGACCATGCGTAATGGGGGGTATTTTGGGCGTTTTCCCCTAAAAAACGCCCCACAACACCCAACTCCCACCCCCTAGGCGTTTTTTCAACAAAATTTGGTTAGGCGTTGTTTTTTTCACGCCCAAGCTCCTTGTGTGTTGACCAATCACCCTTTTTTGATGGTTTTTTGTCCAATAACATTTTTTTTATAGTTTTTTTTATTTAATTCTATTAAACCTCTTTTAACATTATGCCCCACATCCCCATTACAGCTATTTTAGAAAACGCCCCATAATGCCCCAGTGCTGGCTGGGATCATGGCACAAAACGCCCAAGGGTAAGAGCATTACCACTACACATGGTCTTAGGAGGTTGTGTGCAGGAAAGATAGACATTGCGTAACTTTCAACTCCTTGAAAAAAAAAAGGTTTTTTCAAAAAAAAAAAAAATTCACCAATTTTTTTTTAAATTATTTAACCTTTTCAAAAAATAATAATAAATAAAAAAATATCGTATACGAAATCTTACATTTGTGTAAAACAAATTTACATAAGTGTAACCCACCAAAAAGGGTGATGTCATGTGCTTTTGTAGAAAAAAATTACAGCAGTGTAGATGGCGATTACATGATGAATAACTCGCACAAGAAGTAGGATTTCCATCGGGGTTCATCTACGTTTGTGCAAATTTTGGTGGAAAAACTCACACGAGAAGTAGGATTTCCATCGGAGTTCTCGCAGCTCGGGGGAGTTCTCATCTGATCCTGATCCTATGTGTGTGTGTGTGTGTACAGAGAGAGAGAGATGTATGCATGTGCAATGGCGGAGCTTTGTGTAAAGTGACAATTATTTTGCCTAAATATTTATACAATATATAAATTGGGTCCCATGACTTTCCGCCCCCTCGGAACTTTTGGTCAAGCTCCGCCACTGTGCATGTGTATATCTGTGTGTGTATGTATACACATTTATATGTTTGACAACTGTGTGAATACCTTTGATCTGCTCCATACTTGTTTGATACAACTAAATGACAAATCAAGGACAAGGAGGCTCTCGGGGCAAAACGATGATGGTAGATGTTGAAAAGGATATCCATGCCAACAAAGCAACTGTAATTCATTCGATAAAAATTCAAGCTTTCCAGAAGCGGCACTCATATTAGTCACTTTCCACAATTCACTTCTGCAATTTACACCATTGGTGTCTCTAAAACTACCCAATGCTCCATTATATATGTGTAGTAATCGAAGATTTTTCAACTTCTTGAAGCTTTGACCATCGATATTGACTTTTGAAGATGAAAGGTCTAGTGCTAAGCCTTTAACAAATTCAGTTCCCTAAAAAAGAAAATTTCAAAATAATTTAGGTTATTATCACACGTTAATCTTTCACAAATATTTTTGAGTAAAATCCATTTTCGTCCCTAAGGATTAGCCAGTTTTGCGACTTTTGTCCATTCGTCCCTGAGGATTAGCCAGTTTTGCGACTTTCATCCGAAGGTTTGTTTTTCAGCATCTGGATATTGAAATCTTGCCAGTTTCATCTGGCTCGTTAACTCCATCCTTTTTTTCCGTTAAATCAGGTGTATTTCCGTCTTTTTTGTTAACTTAAAGGGCTATTTGGTCTTTTTCACCTTATGTACAAGCATTTAGCATAATGTACAAGTATTCCAAAATCGGTATTGCCCTTTAAGATAATAAAAAGACGAAAATACACCCGACTTAACAGGGAAAATGGATGGAGTTAACGAGCCGGATGAAAATGGCAAGATTTCAAACCTTTTGGATCCAGAGGCGAAAAATAAACCTTTGGACCAAAGTCGCAAAACTAGCCAAACCTCCGGGACGAAAATGGCATTTTACTCAAGATTTTTGAAAAATGAGAAAAAGTGTTTTCGGGTCAACCCAATCCGACCTCTACAACAAAATTGCCCATCTTGACCCGAACCCAGATAGACAGTTACCCAATCTGCCAGACCCGCCCGTTTTGCCGCATCATGCACCTTATTATTTTTCAATACATCAAGCACATCTGTTGGAGACCATAATCTGCTTTGCTTCGCAGGTTCTTCAGATTCTTCACGAATTATTTGCCGACCCATTTGTTGGACCAAATTATGCATTTGTATCCTATCCCCACATATACTTATTAGTGACTTATCAACTAAAACTCTAAGATTAGTCGAAAAAGACAATTCACAAACATCCAGTATTTTCAGCACATAATCTTTCTTTTCTCCTCTAAAGAAACACGCAATATCAAGAAAAATGTTTTTTTGATCAGCATCGAGCCCATTGTAACTCACTCTGAGCACTTGATGTATAAGAGCGTTAGAACTATGTTGAAGATTATCTATCTCACGTTCCCATTCATGTAACGTCTTGTTAAACAAAGAACTTCCTATAGTTTTAAGCGCGAGCGGGTGTCCGTTAACATAGTCAAGTATTCCGTTAGCACATTCGATAAATTCGTCCGGTGGATGTTCACCTTTAAAAGCATATTTATTAAACAGCTCACGAGCTTCATCGTCATTCAAAGGGTCGATTTCGTAAACGTGTTCAACATGATTAGCTTTAAGCAACTGTCGATCTCTACTCGTTACCACAATCAAACTTCCGGGATTAAACCAGTCAGGATTTCCCGCTAACGCTTCAAATTGGTTTTGGTTATCCACGTCATCAAGTACAATAAAGATCTTTTTACCCTTCATCCTTCTCTTCATTATGCAAACCCCTTCACCAACACTTGGTATTTTTAAATCCGTTAAGGGATCGCCATCTTTTAAAATATCGTCAAGCAGTTTTGTCTGTAGATAAACAAGCCCGTTTCGATTCACGACGTCATTAACATCTTCACAAAAGCTGCACGCTTCAAAATGTTTATACATAAGGTTATATATAGCTTTTGCAACGCTTGTTTTTCCTATTCCACAGATGCCGCAAATCCCTATTGTGTGAACCTTATCGGACCCTGCAAATTGCGATAAGTTCATTTGCTCTGCACGAGCGTACAATCCAACTAGACTGTCACCGGAAGGTATGGGCCCATCAATTAGTTTATTAAATATCTCCTTCAAGATTATATCAATAAACTTTGATTCATACCTACAAAACCATAAAGAGGAGCATACATCAACAGCTTGATAAGAAAAACAATTGTGGGGACTAAATGTGTTACAAAGTACAAACCATAGGGACCATCCTTATACTTCTGAAAAGCTAGGTACCAAATCCAAAATTTTGGTAAACCACAGGGACCATTCATGTACTTTACTCAAAAAAATTATTGGCAACTTTGAACCAATTTGACCCTTTCTACATTACCTTTTACTAATAGTATTTAAATTTACCATGTGACCCGTTTGGAAAAAGAAAAAAAAAACACAACCTAAAGCGACCCAATTAATATTTGATTTTAACCATTGGATTTTTTGAGAAACACAGAATTCAAAACGACCCATTTGATTAATATTTGATTTTATCCATTTGACCCGTTTGAGAAAACACATAAACCAAAACGACCCATTTGATTAATATTTGATTTTAACCAATCAATCCGTTTGAGAAAACACATAATCGAAAATGACCCATTTGATTGATATTTGATTTTATCCATTTGACCAGTTTGAAAAAAAAAAAAACAGAATCCAAAACCACCCATTTGATTAATATTTGATTTTAACCGTTTGACAAAAAAAAACACAACCCAAAACGACCCATTCAATTAATATTTGATTTTAACCATTTGACCCGTTTGAGAAAACACAGCATCCAAAACGACCCATTTATATCAAATGAGTCAAAATCCCCCCCCCCCCCCCCCCCCCACACACACACACACACACATAATTTTGGAGGATTTACCCATTGGTCGTATTTTGGAGATCCCATCCCGATAAGTTTCCAGCCGACGTTAAAGCTTTCTTCCATTTAATCACCTCCTTTTCATTTGAAGCTTCATGAGTCATGATCGCTTCTTCGTAGCTCCCTCTTTGATTTCGCACCACTGCCGGAGTCACATCGTAAAAGATAGGCCAAACTTCATACTTGTCATTCTCGCTCTTCTTGCACTCAAGAATCTTCACAAGTTCTTTCAAACACAACGTTGATGAAGCGTAGTTGTGTGAGAAAATGACTAGTATAACCCTGGAATGTTCAATGGCTTCAAAAGATGACTCTTCTCCTCTAGTCAACTGATTATTGTCCCCGTAAGCATGAATTCCTTTCCTTTTTAAATCACTGAAGAGATGATCCATGAAAGTTTTGCTGATATCCTCATATCTAAAACTCACAAAGACGTCATAAGCTTGCTGACGAGAAGATAACGCCATCGTAAAGAGGTGACTGGCTGTTATAAGATCAAGGTCAGAAGAAATCGTTTAAAAACCGTTTGATGACCCACTATAGAAAATTGTTTGATGATCCATCTACATATCAGAAGTAGGGCTGTTAATGAGCAGAGCCAGGGTCAAGCTTCAACTCGACTGTTTACAATCAAAGCCGAGCTGAGCCGACTCGTTTACAACCAAGTCAATTTCGAGTGCGCTATCTCCGAGCTTCTTTTCGAACGAGCAATTTCCAAGCGAGCTTCTAGGTATTTGAATATTCCAAACTCAACATGATCATTACTTGGAGTCTCGTTTCCACCGATCGATTATTTGTGAAAAGACATTCTACAATATCATAAAAAGCACTAAAACCTTTTATACCATATAAATCTCTACAAAATAAGCGCACTCAACATTCAAGTATAAAACAAATTACGGTACCAGGGGGAACCAGAGGGGGGTCAAGAGGGTCCGTTGACCCTCCGATCACCGGAACTTTTTGAATTTTTATTTATAAATTTTGAGTTTTTGAAGAACAAACTTAGAGATGGACCCCCTAATTGGAACCGGTATAGAATATAAGCTTATGATGACCCCCTAACTAAATCGTTCTGGTTCCGCCACTAAGTCGGTACCAAATGTATAACATAACTAAACTAAAACTAAAACTAAAACTAATATAAGGTTCAACAAAATATAGAATATACACATTGCCAAAGTTGAACAAATTACCTAAGAAGTCGAATACCAGTTCACCAAACCAGTAGAATAATGTAAAAAGAAACTAGGCTAGGCTATAAAACATTAAAACTTAGGTTTACCTTAAACGATCCAAGTCGATTTTGAGAGAGCTTTTTTCAAGCGATTATCGAGCCATTTGAACGGCACTAATTTGAACTTAAATGAAAGGCTATTGTGATCCATCTACATATCACTAATTGCTTTTTTTTTTGTGCACATCCAATTAAGTCAATTCTGGTCAAAGCTACAAGTATCATCATCAATCATCAACTTGTTCTAAGTTGAATAATAGATGTTACTACAGGGATTCCACAGTAACTAGTTATGCCTACAGATCAGCAGCAGCTTAATCTGAATATATAAAGTTAACATGAGTATTGTATTGTATTGGTTTGAAATTGAAAATTGAAAATTACAGCTAGTAAATGATAGTGTTATGCTAGATAAATCGATACGATAGGAGAAGTGAAACATGAGTTTTTTGCATTACATACCTCGCCGGCGATTCAGCCTGCGTCCGGGAATGAAAAAAGTCGTGATCGTTTGGAAGGATGATGATCTCAATGGTCCAGAGCTGTCAAGTTAACGGTGTTTGTATTGTCAACGGAATAAGTTGAAATTTGAGTTAGGTTATGTACTAGTGATGAGCAATGGTACCCGGTGAACCGGTACCGGTACCGAATTTACCGAACCAGGTGTATTTTCGGTACCGGTCCGGTCCGGTTTGGTACCGCTTTTTACACTAAAATACCGGTACCGAACCGGCACCGGTACCGAATCGTACCATACCGGGTATATTCGGTTCCGGTACCCACTTTTGGGGATTTTCGGTACTGAATGGGTACCATGCTCATCGCTAGTATGTATGATTACGTTCGGTTATTAACATTAACCGACTATTGGTTAATCTATTTTATTAACCGTTTGATTTTCGGTTAATCGGTTTAGTTTATTCGGTTATCAAGTTTTTGTTTAGAAATACATGTAATGAATGTATAAGTACATGAAATAGACATATAAATACATGAAACGGATGTATAAATATGTGAAATGAAAGTATAAATACATAAAATGGAGGTATAAAAGCTAGAAATACATGAAAATATGAATGATTAGTGTCACACCCTGATTTTCCGGTTGACCTGGACTTAGGGTTTATGCGCGACTAGGGGTGGCAAACCTGACCCAAAGACAAATATATGGACTTTTAATACTAGGACATGGGTTATTTGGGTTATAAATAAAAAAAATTGATGGGTTAGGATGGGTAAAATTAAAGGCTTGGTCTATTCGCACACGCTCTTTGTCTTTTTGCACACCTAAAGCGCCCCGCTTTGGCCATAGCGGGGCGCTTTGGCCTTGGTGTCCTTGTCTGTTGACCAAGGCCAAAGCGCCCCGCTATGGCCAAAGCGGGGCGCTTTAGGTGTGAAAAAGACAAAGAGAGTGTGCAGTGGAGTTTGTGTTGTTTTTTTTAAATAGGTGGGATGTGGGTTAGTTTGGTAGTGTTTTTTTGGAGGAAAAAATTGTATTTGAGTTTTATTATTATTATAAAATATTAGTTACATATAATTCATAGTTGTTTTATAATTACGTTTTTTACGTCATTATTTTTATAGAACGTATATAATATAAGTGCGTCTTTATAAACTGGTAACCTAGTTTATTTTGTTAAATTAAACGAACACGTTAAATAAAATGTACAGAAAGCCATAAGAATTAAACGTAAACAATCCAAAACCAACGTGATGTAAATAGAAGATTAACTGCAATATATATATATATATATATATCAGTTTGTACATACAAAACAAAAAGGAACAACTGAGTACATAATACATAACAAAACACTATACAAACAAACTAAGGTACTAATCCTCGTGCGGTGGGGACGGTGGGAGGGGAAGTGGAGGCAACCCGGCGAGCTCTCGTAGAGCAACGAGCGTCTCGACCATCTAGTCAATGAGTGCGCCCTGGCGTCTGAGGCGCCGGTCGAAGTCCCGAGCCACCGCACGCGCTACCGGAGGCAGGTCAGCGTAAACGTGCTGCGGGTACTGTGGCGGCTCAGGAGGTGGCTGAACTGGTGGTACCGGGATCTCCTCGACATGCTTCTCCTGAGCCGGATCCTCGAATACAGGCTGAGCCTGAGCCTGAGCCTGGCCCGGGTACTGATCGAGGCCCAGAGCCTGTAGCTGAGCCTGCCGAGCGGCCTCCTGAACATGAGCAGGGGCTAACACTCCATCCCTCACCTCAATAACAACCGGGATGACCTCCAGCAACACCTCCGCATGCCAAATCTGCCCGTCACCGCCCTTAAACCTCAGACCAACATCAAAGGTACGGGTGATCTGCATGCTAGATATTGACGCGCGGCCCAACCTGGTTGACGGGATCGGATCGGACAGCTCCGGATCACTCTCGGGCACGAGCCCTAGCGAGCGTGCAATGGCGGTGATGTATGAGCCAGTGTGCAGCTGCCCGCGGAGCTGCCGGTGGTATGCACTCGCAAAGTAATCTGCCAGGCAGGCTGCTAGATCGCAGGTCTGGCCGCAAAGTAGGCAGTATAGAAAGAAAAGGTCACTGAGGTTGACCTTCTCCCTGCTGGTACCCCGCGGCACGATAGATGACGCGATAACATGGTGCAGGTATCGGTACAAGGGGTCTCTAATGGTGGTGGCCTTTTGCCAGGATTTCCCAAAAGGAACCCTGGAAATGGCCCTCCAGAAACTGATAAGTGTCTGCATGTCCATCGCCCTAACCCCCTGCGTATATAAATCAGTATCAAGCTCGGGCTCTGTGTACAAACCTGTATGGACAGCAAACTCCCGCACACTCATCTGAAACTGCTGACCGGCGAGACGGAATGTAACCTCGTGGACTGGAAAATTCGGGTCCTCCACGTAATCCGTCGGATGCGGCGCGTATGTAAACGTAGAAAGAAACTCGATCGTAAGCTCACGGTACAAGTCCTCCATCGCTATCTGAAAGAGGCGCGACCAAGGAGTATCTAGTCCAACTATATCACGCGTCCGCGCGGCCTCTCCCACGGTCTCCAGCAGGTCCCAGTCTATCCCTACATGCCCCCAATCTCCATGGTGCGCAACCTAGCGCATCTCCTCGCCGCCCGTAACCCCTGCACAAACTGCAGGTACGGACATACCTCCTCTACCTCAGCCTCCTCCATATGCTCAATCTCCTCCTCGTGATCGGAATCCATCCCTGCACGTTTAAATACAAATACAATATTAAACAATTAAATTAAATAAACTTTTTAAACTATTATTATTTAATATTTAATAGGATACAGAAATAAGAAAATAATATTAAATCCCAAACTTCGTGGATCTCTCTTATTTATTTATTATTTCTTTTATTTTTTTATTAATTATTAAACAATTTAAACAATAAATAATATTAAATAAATAATAGAAAAAAAATTAAACATGAACCAAACCGCCCCGCTATGGCCTCGGCGCGGCGCTTTGGTTCTTCGTTCTCAATAACAGAACCCAGCAACCTGATCAAAACCCCCCAAATCAAAACAAAATCAAACATAAAAATTGAACCAAAACAATAAATGAAGTTCGATCGTACCTAATAGCGTTTGAAATCTGTAAAAAGTAGATCTTCGCCCTAGTGTGTGTAATCGCACCTTTGTGTGTGTGTGTTGTGTTTGGTGATGAAATGGGGGAGAAGCTGCTCCGCTTCAGGTTAAACGAGGGACCAAAACGCCCCGCTATGGCCTCGGCGCGGCGCTTCGGTTCATGTTTAAGGGCAAAGCGCCCCTCTTAGGTCAAAGCGGGCGCTTTGGGCCTTTTTAAAATTTTTTAAAATTGTTTTTAATTCACAAACCCGTCGATAATAGTCTAAATTTTATGCTTTTTCCTTTATACATCATTTTTTAATATATATGGACTATACTGCAACTTCCGGATCAAATCGGTTACGTGTAATGTCTTATTCCATTATATCGTATCATTTTGGTTTGAAAGCACAAGTACTCCTATGAGTAGTGTTATGTGTATCAGCCGCCTACCGTACATGTACATGACGTATTTTTTCATTAATTGTAGTATTATGATGTATATTGTCATTTTGGGTCGTACAAGTGCGTATTGAATCTGATTGGGTCGTGTCGGTGACATTCGGTTTTTAACGTGATGTAACGCATATATTGAACAAACACAAACGTGATTATTATTAAACAGATTTAACATACATCTTGAACATATGGGGTTACATTAAGGTCAGGGGGACGATACGTAAGCATTTCGTACGCGTTGATCTGATCCCTGTATAATGTATGCCAGGCTGCTGCGCGCTCTGTTCTGTTCGCTGTCCAGAGTAGGTTTGGGGGAGGCATTGGATAACATCCTCCAAGCTCTACATGTATGAAATGCCCATTGTCGACGAACACAACCGCAACCACCAGGTGAGGTTGTTCAGCTTCGTTTGGCCCGCCCACCAGAGGGAAAATTGTATCGTTCCCACGAATGTCGAAGGTGTGAACAATCACACCGTATCGTTGGGCAATAAGAAACACCGTCTCAAGCATCGTCATGTAATTTTCGATAGCTGCTCGTCCCACCCCCTTGAAATCGATCCGTCTAACCAGCGCATCATAATGTCCTATGTTTTCCGGATCGAAAACCTGCCTCCAAAGCGATTCGTTCATACATAACTCCATTATAAGTTGTTTCCGGATCATCAAATACGTATTTTGTTTCACTCCTAACCCAACAGCCACCGATCGAAACCCACAATGACCATCTGGTTTCACGTCCTTTATTCTCACGATGTATGGATGGATCACTTTGGGAATCTGAGATGCGTAGTTGCGGATCGCTATATTGTTACACCCTAATTTGTAAATGACAAAAGTCGTAGCGGAAATTCGTACCATAAAAATTTCTTTCGTTACAAACACCTCGACGCACTTAAAATTCATTCTTAAGGTTAATTCTTTTACGATAAATACATTTATTATACTCGTTTACAATAAGGAAACATAACCTAGCTTCACTCAGTTACGTACTCGACACTCCCGTTCAATCTATCTTGTGACTCGATCTTTGATCGCTCCTTTTACATATGATAATCCGGCTCGAACAACCTGCACTCACCAAACACATACACAACATTAATATGTTATCAATATAAACGATACTTAGCCTTGGAATATTTACGTTCCATTATTCCTTTACATTAAACGTTCCTTCTGAGTACTTCACTTCCGGTGAATCTTCGATACTGTACCTGCATTACCCTTAAACCTCCAGGTACACGAATAACAACATAAAAACTTAATCATATTGAATGACTTACATACATACCTAAACTTCATTCATAATATCTCCATACATACATATGTACACACATGCATACGTACCTATTTGCATACATACTCACACACATACATGCCAACCTACACGCATACCTAACTATAAATACATCTACATAGTTATATACGTATCTACATATACACATACCTACACCATTATGTACGCTCATGACATTATACATCTATACATACATACATTCCTACTTGCAACATACCAAACTCATACACGCCTACTCACATACAAACCTTTATATATCCGCGTATTCTTGCTCACATACTTCTCAACATACCCACGTAGGTGCATACATGCTTTCATACATTTCTACATACGTGTATAGAGATATACAAACATACATATGTACCTATCTACATGTGCGCTTACCCTAATGGTCATAAAACATAAGTTAAATTAGTCATACGCAACTTAAAACGCGTTTAAACGAGTTCCCAAGCCAAAACGGAGCAAACGAACAATTTTCGCTAAATAAGGGGGCCTCGCGTGACGCCAAGGGCCTTGGCGTCACGCCAAGCCCCTGTTTTCACAGAATTCTTGCAGCTGGTTGCTGCATATTCCCAGCACGTTCGGATTTTACGGAAACGAGCATAACTTCCTCGTTTTTGGTCCGTTTTACCCGATTCTTTTTCCTACGTGACCGTAATTTAATTCTCCATCACATGGGGTGAAATCATGTTTCACCAAACGACTTCCTACCAAACGACTTCCTATAATCCTACCTTTACGACAACGAGTCAAATCATGTTTCTTATACTTGTTGACTTTCAAAAGTCAACTATTAACCATATGTAACCATCGACTTATCAACACATACCCGTAACATCATAATCGACTATACGGACGACACTATATACATTTTATCATACACTTGATGTACGTACTACCTTTTAAGCATAACGTACAACTTATTCATGCATAAATCTTCTAAACTCATACATAACCCATCAAAACCTACTACTAACCATCATGGATCATTCCCAAATAAACATCAAACATATCATCATCATTTTTCTCCTAATTCATCTAACAAGAATTCATCATACCCACATAATACATCAATCTTTCAACAAGGCTCGGACATGGAAGGTGATTCTAGTCATCATCTTCACCCTAACTAACGGGTTTCACCTCTAATCATCAAATTAACACAAACCATACGTAACCCGTGTTCTATACGATGATTCTAACCCTTATACATGATCAATTTCATACTAACTCACGGATTTGAACATAACCCACTTCACACATGATCACCAATCTTAGATTTAAAACATACCTTATGATCCCCTTGTGAAGGTGATCATTAGTCCGTGTTTCTTCTTGAATTTGAGCCTCGATTCACCCTTCAATTTGGTGATTTAAGTGAGTTAGGGTTTGGAGCTCTTGAGAGCTCCTGAAGCTTCACGAACACACACGTATGTGTGTTTGTGTGTGTGTGTTGATCTTTTAATTAGTAAAATGAACTTTCATTTGTTCCACTTTAACCCCTCGGGTTTGCCTTTAAAACCTAACTAACACTACCTTCATCATTTAATACTTTTGACCATACCCTTAACTAGGTTAAATAGTCTAGTTATTTATTTCATGACGTGTCATATAGGAACACACGACAAATATTAACATTCAGATTTTTGGGCGTTACAAGTCTACCACCCTTAAATGAGGTTTCGTCCCCGAAACCTTTCTCACCTCTATTTAACACCAATTAATTCTTCTCTACGTTCCATCAACACTACCGCTAGCCCATCACAACGACTATCTTCTTTCTTAAAGAACCCGTTCCGGAGTTCTTATTAGTGTCACTTTCACTAATAACGCTAATTCCTAATAGTCTTCATAGCTAGTGGTTCATTCATCATTCTAATATTCGTATATCATATGCATTATATATCTTTTTATTTACTTGAAACCATTCCAACACCCCATTACTAACATTCCCATTTGTTTATTTCAACATTCATAATGTTTTCATCGACTATACGATCTTGCATCGAAATTTGTATATACTCAGATATGTTTAACTCTAACTAATACATCATAGTAATGGGTAACTATACATTCTCGATTCATAAACTATTCATATAATTGGCTTCTTTCTAATAAGTTCATGCCTTCCATACTATAACTTCACACATCATTCTTATTTCCTTGACCGGTTAATAACGGGTCAATATACCCACTTCTTTAATCTATAATCATACATACATCCTTATGATCCGTTCATAACGAATCTAATACCTTCATCTCATCTCTTAAGATTACATTCTCTATGAGCACTGTATAATATTTAACTCTTGTTTTGATATCATAACAAAACTACCATTTCTTATTCACACCTATGTGTTTGACTCTAACGTTACTCTTATTCTACGTTTTCTACAGTTACTTGTACCTTGCATACCTTTACGTTACCTTTAAATCATTTCGTTAATTTCACATTACTATTACTTTCACTTCATGCATTACTTAGTTTACATATATACATGTGTCATACTAGTTCATATCTATCCAACATGAGTTAAACATTTTACTAACCTCTTTTCATTTCACAAACCAACGATCCGTAACCCAGATCGATCATCAGAACAACAGGAGGTTTTTTGTTATTGTTCCCTGGATTGAGGATTTGCTGAAACTTTTCAAAGAAGCTCATTTTCACTTGAGGGGGTGTTGGATCGATCTGTTGTTTCAATTTTTCAAATGCCGCGTGTACATCGATATCCTCTATCTTATTCCTTGCAGGCTTGAAGTCAAGCTTCTTCCAGAACACGTCTATCAAATTGATATGGATTTGCTGACCTGTGGACGAAAACAAATTAGGTGGCAAAATCATAACGAGAAAGGTCAAAAATATTAATTACCGTTATTTTCCAACTTTTCCAAACGACAGGCACATGGCAAACCACAGCTGGTAAAAAGTTGGCAACCACAGCTTGCACCGTAGGCTCTCAACTCGTCTTCCTTACGTTTTAGTTCCATATTCAAAAGCTCAATCGCAAATATTGAAACCTTTCTGAGAATATTTGCAAGCATGGGATGATCCTTGTGGTGCTTCATCACTTTTCGAAGGCTTGTTTCAAAGCTACTACTAATCTCGGCGTATTGTCTATCAACAACATGATCAACATACAGTACAAGTTTATCCAGTGTGTTGCGATGACTTGGAAAGTGACTTTTTAGTGTTGCATGCATGCCCTCAACCCTGTTGGTCGTAGTTTGGTGAAAGTTAATAGTTTTGTTAATCCAGCAAGATACAAACTTTTCACGGTACGGATCCAACCAGGATTTCATCAAATAATCAAAAACCTCTGAAATTAAAAAACGTAAATAGTCAGTTTTTGTTATTATATAAAATTTGAACATAATTATGTAAGAAATACTCACATTCATGACCATCTTCTTTCAGCTGTGCTTCAAGGTTTTCCAAGTTATACCTGTATATTTCCTCGGTCGTAGACTCGCACAATGTCCAAAATGTACGTACGAATTCTTTCCACTGCTTGTCAGAGAATTTCCTCTTGCTGTTCTTATTAATATTTTGTTGAATATGGAACCGACAAAGATACTTATGCGCTTTTGGAAAAACTTGTTCACACGCGTTAATTAGCGCAAATTCCCTGTCTGTTAAAATCACGCGCGGTTCCATACATCCTACCAGCATAGACTTGATCCTCTGCAACACCCATAGGTAGTTCTCTAACTTCTCAGCGGAAATTACCGCACAAGCAGCCGTAAACGATTTGTTTGTCGACGTCATGCCTACGACCTGAACAAATGGCAGGTTGTACATGTTCGTTTTGTAGGTGGCGTCAATCATTAGCACATGCGGGAAGGCACACCACATAGTGAATGATTTTTTGTGAACAAAGAAGACATCTTCAACTGCGTTCGATATCTCATTCGTGCGCATGTAATAAGTGTAATCTTTTTCGAGAAGAATGTTTTCAAGTTTTTGCATCGGAGACTTACCGACATTTTTTCCGGCGTTGATCTTCTGAACAACGTTGTGTATATCTTTCGGAATAAGCTTTCTAGCCGGATTGTTTTTCGTCAGCGTTCGCCAGATACTTTGGTTGGGAATATCTTGCTCTGCCAGCTCCTTAACCAGTTTTGTATCCTCCGAAGAAAGCCTTCTCGCATACGCGTGACCCTCTAAGTTTTCAATAGGAGTGTGGTTATGCTTCGCCTTCGTCACCTCGATCCTCCAAACACTTCCGGATGATTCCGAAAACCCGATCATCTCGAATGGGCAGCCTATTTTCTTGCTACTCGTTTTCCTCTGTGTAGCTATACTCTTATGCTCCCCACCAAAAGTACATTGAAACCAAATCTTGTAATTCTCTCCTCTTTTATTCGACTTCTTAATCACAATGAGGTAACCATTGTCTTTTGCCGTGTCTTGTACCAAACGCACCAACTCTTTACGTGACGAAAATGTGTGCGTTGTATCAAACGAAAATGTAACCGGGTAACAGCCTTCCTCGTCAACAGACACATTCTCCGGCTCACCATCGTCACCGAGGTCCGAATAGACTTGATGTTCAAAGCTCTGTTGACAACCGTAACTGTGGTTTGGATAACACTCCTGCTGTACAAAGTTGTGCTCGCCACCGTAACCGAAATTCGAATAACCTTGTTGTGCGTAAGGGTCCTCCACAGGGGTATTCAAATCCAGCGTCACCGTGTTATCACGATAACGAATGCTAGATACAACCTCTGCCTCCTTCAAGTTGGACGAGACCGGTTTCTCATACGACTCAGAAATAGCGGTCCCCTCGTAAGAATCAGGAACAACTGACTCGTCAGAATATGGACCGAAAAGATAGTTGCTTAACCACGACATCGTTTTTTCAAGATACGTAACTAATACAGCAAAACCGTGCGTTATTTTGAAGAAACACAAGTAATTTGGAAATCGACAAACAACAAAACCCCCGTATGTTTGAAAACAACATATTGAGTGCTTTATGTCTCGAAAGCTAAATGTACTGTCTGAGCAGCTTGCTTTTAAAAGTGAAAATTTGGGGTCGAAGCGCCGCGCTATGGCCAAAGCGCGGCGCTTAGGGTTAACGACAAACCTCGTAATCAGCTTTATGTCTCTCAAACAGTAACTCATGTCTCAAACGTCAATCAAGTCACCTTTTGTCGAGCTAAGCGCTGCGCTATGGCCAAAGCGCGGAGCTTTGAGGTGTGAAAATAATTTTGGCCGTGTGTAATTAGCATGACCCAAAATTAAAACATAGGAAAAACTGGAATAGGTCAAGATGGGTCAAAAGGAGAAACAGAATGGGTCAGGATGGGTAAAAAGAGGAAAGGCACGCACGCTGTTGATGGGCAATTCTTTGGGAACGCATCATCATACGTCCTGATTCGTCTTCTATTTGTCTCTAATTACATCAGTTACTTTACCTTAATCTCGAAACCCTAATTACTACCATCAATCATGAATCAATTTCAACAGCACAACACAATCCCGCTTGTTCTTCTTCTTTTGTTGTTGGTAACAATCAATTTACTTTAATTTCAGAACTATTATATATTTTGTTGACGAAAAAACCCCTAATTTTGTTATCTGATTGATTGATTTTGTAATTTAGTTTGATTTGGAACCCTAAATTAGTTATTGTTAGATATGTTTTGTTGACGAAAATTCCTGATAATGTTATCTGATTGATTAAATTTGATTTGAAACCCTTAATTAGTTGATTTTAGGCCATGGGTTATTTGGGTTCTAAATTTTTGTATGTTGATGATGTTGATATAGGGTATTGCAGGATTATTACATTAGTAAATTATATTGATTAAGTGATTAAGTTATCAAAGGATTAAAAATCTCAATCAAGATAGCTTCATTTTTATCAAAGGATCATATGATTCAACTTCATAGAAGTAAAAAAGAAAGAAAAAAGAAACAAACAAATATTACTTAATAGGTAGCTGCTTGAAAAGTAATTATGTGATGCACTCATAAAAATGAGAGATAGCTGGCTTCGATATAAATGGGCAAAAATGAAATTCTTTGATGTTGCATTATTAATTAACATCTTTTCTTGCTTTTAGCTTACCTGAACCACTCCTTTCAAACAGTTTCTCAACAAGTATATCCCAATTTCTTTGCCCAGTTTGGATTTTGTAGTTGAGGTGTTTCTACCTTCGCTTATGTCGCCAAGATCTTCATGTTTTGATGCTAGCTTGTCAGCAGGATGCCTGCTTGGTCTTCGCTGTAGACACTGACATGGATTCATGAGGTTTATTTTCTTCTTCATTTTCATTGGCGTCGACAGTATGTGGTATGTTGAGGGTCATGGCTCTTTCTAAAGTATCCTTGTATTCTTTCTCTATCGACTGCAACCGGTCTAAATTTTGTACTGTTGGTGATGTGTCATTATTTCTGAACTCTTCTCCTACATTAACTACAGTTCTTGTTTCATATAATGTTTCTAACTAAGATGAGAATAAGGTTTATTACTAGGTTAGATTGGTATGATTTATTAATTGTGTTTTTTATTTTTATTTTTATATAATTTTATATTTTTTATATATATATTTTTTAAATTTATAGTATTTATTTTTTATTTTTTTACTTTTTTATATTTTTAGTTGTTATTCAATTTTTTATTATAAATATATCTTTTTGTTCATCCCATTCTAACCCGAACCCATCCTGATCTAAACTCATCCTAACCTTTTTTTAATATATCCATCCTGACCTAAACCCATCTTGACCCATGACCCAAACCCACCCAATTTGCCCACTTTGCCACCCATACGCGTGACGATTGATAATAGATATTCACGTATAGCATAGCGGAAGTCTTGGGATTATAAATTAATATTACAAAGTACAATCATCCGAACGTTTAAAATAAAAATATACAGACCGAAAGTACTAAAAAGATTAACCCGCGGAACGGAAATAACAAAATGAATATTAAGACTACTAGGCCTTAAGTGGAGTCGCAAATTCCAATATGCATAAACCGAGCAGCTCCAGCCTATTCCTTATTTGCTAAGAAACCTGCGCTTAGTCTTTTGAAGATACGTCAGTTTTCACTGTCAAATACAATTAATCGTTGCGTTTTGAAAATCTTTTCAAAATCGTTTTATACCATTTGGTATATCATTTTATAAATAACTTGGGACAAAGTGGTATCTCTTGTTACCAGTTTTACATGCTTGTCAATACATATGGAGCCCGGAACTAAACTCTGATACATGATTAACCGACACGCCACATTCGAGAAAGAGTATGGTAAGTCTACAGGTAATCATTTGATAACTTTTTTTATCATCTTTTAATAAATTTTTTTACCATATCCAGGTTATATAAGGCAATATCATGATTGTTTTATTAAATTTTATGCAGTCAAGATTTGGAATTTTGCCATAGAGATGATGACAGTGAGAGCTTGACATCCAACAACAACACAACCACAATGCAAAGTGAATACGGATGCTGCACTCAAAATATTTCAAAGCTTCTGAATTTTGTTCAATTAAATTTAACAGTCTCTATGATTATTATGATACATATGACAGTTGTGCTTTTTGTTGCAGGCATCTATCTTTTGCTGTACAATTTATCACCAACGGAAACAAATTTCCCCAATATCAACTGTTGCTACAGCAGTTCTACAATAGTAAGGCTGATCAACACCCACAAATACATTTATTAACAGATTAATCAAAACTGACATTTGGTGACAAAAAGAACCAACTCCATTATCAAATGCCATCAAACCAGCTTCTTCCCTGTACAGGGCCAATGGTACAGAACCTGTATTCTCACCATAGCGCTTCCCTTTATCGAATTGAAGGTCGTTGTCAAGATATCTATGCAAAGTTTCAGGAACAAGCGGTTCAAACTCATGTGTAGTTTAACCAAGCCGGCTAGACATTTTGAAAAGATGTTAAGTAAACTGTAACTAGTGATTCTACTTAAACACTTCTTGTACTCAGTAATCAATGGTAAATATTTGATATGATATTATAGCCTAAACTTTAGCGACTCTATACTACATACATTGTTGATCCCTTTTCAACCACTAAGAGCATTCTCATCCAAACCATCAAAATATGTGAGGGGTAGTTTTATATTATAAAGGGTATAAAAATGGTTGTGAGTCTAGGAGAGAGAAAATGTTACTGTTCATCTGTATATTTGGGGGGACACTGTTCACCCAGTATAATTTTTTTAATATATATTGAAAGTGGTTGTGAGTGAAGGAGAGAGAAAAATGTAATGATAATATTATTTAATTGAAAAGGAGAGAGAAAAAGTATTTGTTTTTAGTGAAAGATATTAATATAGGAGTTGTTTTTTAGTGGAATGTATGTATAATTTGATGGATTGGATGAGAATGCTCTAATACCACAATTCATCCTGAATCAAAAGGATTTAAAAAATATCAAATGAACTAAACTCCATGAAGGGACACAATATTGTCCACATATAATTGAGCCAAATTGTTGGAACTAAAAATTGGCAAGAAGTGGGCTGACTTAGTCAGTGTATCGACTATCACCCAAATAGTGTCATTACCACGTTTTGTCTTTGGTAACTTGGTAATCAAGTCCATGGTTACCATTTCCCATTTCCATTTGGGAATTTCGAGTTGTTGTAACAGTCCTGACAGTTTCTAATGTTCGGTTTTGACTTGCGAACGCGTCAGACATTTAGCTACATAGGTGGCTATGGATTTCTTCATATCCATCCACCAATAATTCTTTTTTAGATCTTGGTACATTTTATCTCCTCCAAGATGTCCCGAATATTTGGAATTGTGTGATTCCTGGAGAATAAGATCTCTGAGTCCTTCGAAGATGGGAACCCAGATTCTGTCGTTGAATCTCAATATTCCATCCTTCCCAGGTTTTAACTGGTCCCTTGATCCACCTAATCCTTCATTAGAAACATTTGCTTCTAATAAGGCTTACTTTTGAACTTCTAGCAGTTTTTAAATCAAACTGGTTCTAAGTTTAGTTCTTTTAGCATGAACCCTAATTGGTTTAATTCTTTCCTTATGGCTCAAGGCGTCGGCAACGAAATATGCCTTGCGAGGATGATAACGAATCTCACATTCGTAATCGTTCAATGTTTCCATCCAACAGCGTTACCGCATATTTAAATCCTTTTGATAAATATATGTTGGAGGCTTTTATGATCAGTGTATATTACACACTTTGTACCATATAGATAATGTCTCCATAACTTTAGTGCAAATACAAAGGCGCCCAGTTCTAAGTCATGGATGGTGTAATTCCTTGTGTGATACCCCAAGGAAACACTCAACACAACTAGCTTCCCAGTGACTGTATGCTAAATTTCAGGACGAAATTTCTTTCAACTTGGAAATACGTGTTTATTTAGATATTACATATGTCGCGGATAAATTAGTAGCATGTTATTCGTTAGCATAAAACTTGACTCTCATAACCGAATTATTATTATGTGAGTTACGCGAAAACTAAACCCGAAATCGAATATTGTGATGTGTTATTTTGCGAAATGAAACATTTTAATATGTTACCTTGCGAAACTTATGAGAAACCGAAGCCTGTTACCTAGTGACCCAAAACCGAACCCATCCTTTTCCCCCACAGCTCACAGCCCAAACAGACACAACCCAAAACCCACCCTTCTCGGCCCACATACCCAAACCGCCCCACACCCCTTCCTCTTTGTGTTTTAATTGTACGTATGTAATGCATGAGAGCCAAAAAAAGAAAAAAAGAAAAAAGAAACCTTAGTTTCTTGTGTGTGTGAGACGGCAGAAGTCCAGCACCCCCCCCCCCCCCCCGTAACACCTCGTAAAATCATGTCCAATATACTATCGACACGTGTCATGGACTTTAAACGTGTAACAAATTGAATATGAGGGACTAAAGTTGACAAACGAAGAAAGTATATGTATATAAGGATTCAAAGTGTCAAAATTTGATAATTATGCCTTTTAACAACCCTACACGATGTTTATAACCTTAAAACGAATGTATCATGAAGCATATGAAACCGTTTGTGGAAGAAAGTGAAAGTTTACAAGACGCGAGGGTTAAATGTGTCAACATGTTTAAGTTATACCTCTGAGTGACCTTTTAGTGAACCCGGAGCCTTGTAACGATTAATTATACTCCCAAGAATAAGTGGTAAAAATTTCACAAAGTTTCGATGTCGTATGAGAAAGATACACTAACTTTCGTAATTAAGGGGTTAAAAGCGTCAACGAGGCAAAACTTGTGTTTTCGGTTATCATTTAATGAAACCGGACCTAACAATGTTTGGTTATACATCATGGATCACAAAAATATAAATCTCATGGGTTAAAAGTGCTTAAAATGGAAGAAATTATGCTTTAGAAGGTCCAGGGGTGAAAATGTCATTTTTCAAACTTGAATTGCTGATCAGCTACCTGCTGGCGCTGCGCCAACACCTGAGGCCCTTCTACGTGGCGCGGCGCGACGGACTGCCAGCTCAGAAAAGGTTGTTTTAACGTGGCAGCTTGCATGTATGCTAAATTCCGCGAGTTTGCCACACTCTAGCTGCTTGAAACACGTCCCTTAACACTTGTCATCACCTCTGGAGTTGCCATAACACCTGTAGCAATCTCCAAGACCCATTCATGGCTATAAATAGACCCATGGTTGCAACTTGTGAACTCACATTTGAGCACTTCACTTGAAAAGCTTCCAAACACTTGTTCTGGAGATTTCTGGAGCTCAAGACCACTTCCTAAGGATCCTTAGTCGTGCATAGGACTTCAGTAAGTGTCCTTAACCTTTCTTAATTCAGTTTTAGTTAGTTTAATGGCCCAAAGTCAAATCGTCATAATTAAGGTTTGACTTAGTGATTAATCACTAATGGTCCAGTCAATTCTCGAATTAAAAGTAGCTTTGAGTTGGTAATTATGTGGGTAATAAACCCTTAAAACGGCACCCTCTGATTCCCACTCTAACTAGGTCAATTGTCGGGTCAAACTTGATTATAAAAAGTCAACAGAAAGCTAATTTTCGCATAAACACATAATTAACAATGTAGAAGCTATGAAACCTATTTTATCACTTGTATAACTTGGTAATCAATGTAAGAACATGTCTAAATATGTTCAACCCGACAATTTTCTGTTTAAACTCGGTTCGGAACCGAAAGTCGCATAAGTGGACTTTTGCTTTGACTTTCAGTTCTGACCCATTAGAGCATATTTTAGAAATGCCTTAGAGATTTATTAGGACCAGGTTACATGTTAGTATAACCCTCTGTGATTATACAACTTGGTTCATTAATTATTCGATTCATGTACATGTTTCCGTTATATGCCTAAATATTGACCATAATGCCCTTTTGACCTTAAAACAAGAAATTTGAAAATGTGAGAGGACAATAATCTTTATTACTAATTTATAAACATGTCCCTAAATTTTCACATCGGTTTGAGGTCTAGATTAAGAGTTATGATCAATAGCGTAATTAGAAAGCTTTTATTAATTAAACGGCGTAATTAGCATAAAGCCTATCTAAACCCAATTTTTGATACCAAACTTTTTTCCTACTGATGTAAAATAATATTTTGGGATTTTTGAATATTTTTATTTATTTTTAGGCTGAGCATAACATAGGGTTATAGCTTTGATTCGGTAATTGTCGGTTTTGCCCTCTTGGCCTATAAAATGAGTTTTACATAATATTTTGATACCAAACCTTTTGCTACTGATTTTATATAATAAATAAAATATTTGAGTCTTCTGGAATGATAAAAATATCATCTTTTCTTTAAAAACCCGGAAATTGCATAAAACCGTCTTTTTACGCATTTAAAACGCCTAGTATGTATTAAAACCATTTTTCTTATATAAGACTTAATACCTACTGATGTTTTAAGCAAATTTTTATATTTTAACAGTAATCAAAAGTTTTAAACTCAGATTTCAAATTTTGACCTTTAAAGCTTATGTGAAATTACCAAAATGCCCATACGGTGCATAGTTTGGTTATAAAAGGTAAATTTCACATATATGCCATACCCTACTGTTATGACTTATAAAAATAAGTATTTTTACTGAATATATCAGGCCTGAAACTCAGATTTATATTTAAACTCTTTTATAACCTTTAAAATGACCAAAATACCCCTACGGGGCATAAATTGAGTTTAAATTCATTTTGGGCATAATGGAAGGTATCCTACTGATATCACAACATATTTAAGGCATATTAACTCAGGAAACCTGTTCACGAATCATTTGGTTACCCGTTACGCATTATTCGCGTTCGGTGCGGTTTGTGTAACTAGTTTGCATAAATTAGCCGAAACGGGTCAAACCTTATCATTTTTATCTCAAAATCCAGAATGTGTTTAGTTTACCCATATTATACAAGTATGCAAACTTGTCGGGTCTAAACCACATTCTAATCCGGTCTTCGCTTAATCTGCGTTTTGAACCGTATATCTTCCTTTAAAACTAACCGGTCTAAGTTTAGGCTTAATTAAGACCTGTTGATGCACAAGAATGTCTGTTGACTGCATCTTCATCGAGTCTTACTTCAAGAAAGTCAAAATTGGATCTTAAATGTCAAATTAGGGTTTTAGTTTTGATTTTAGATAGTGATTTAGATGGTTCCGTTTGAAACCGTAGTTTAAAGAGGGTTCCGTTTGAAAATAGGAGGGTTCCGTTTGAGATTAGATAGTTACGTTTGAGTTTATCGTTTGAAGTTAGGGTTCCGTTTGAACCAAGAGATGTTATGTTCAAACGGAAGGGTACATTGTCTATAAATAGGAGTATGTGTGTCACATTTCAAACGAAACAGAAGAAGATCATAGTGTGAATCACGAAGTGCTGCCGGATTTTCATCAGAACTTGTTGTAAAAGCACGAATATTAATCAGAAAAGAAGAATTAAAAGGATTAGAGCTGTTTTGACTTTATGTGCATTGATTCCGCCTTTACACATGATGTTGAACTACCTTAACTGACTTTCAGGGTCACGTACACGATCCAACAAGTGGTATCAGAGCTCAGGACGAGGAGTTCATACCAAATACAGCTTGAAATCATCGGATTATCTCACTTCTACCTTTCTTTTCTGATTTTAACTAGTTCTCGCGGTTAAAATGGCTTGAAACGATTACATAACAAACGAAATACACTATTAACTAATCCTTGAAAGTTTGAAATCAAAATTCGACCTAAAACTGATCTAAATCGTTCATACCGTTTGAAAAGTTTCGCGATTTGCTGACATCATCGTTTGAAAATACATTTACCGTTTGAAAATTGATCTATCGTTTGAAAACTGACCAATCGTTTGAAACTATCGTTTGAACATGTTTGTCGTTTGAACTATGTCGTTTGAAATGTTGATCGTTTGAAACCATTGTCGTTTGAAATCCTTATAGTTTGAAACTATTGATTCAAACAGAACAGTCCACCGTTTGAATCTTTATCGTTTGAAATCATCTGTCGTTTGAAAACATATTGTCGTGTGAAATAGGTGTCGTTTGAAATCATTGATTTTTCAAACGAAACAGACCATTCCGTTTGAAAACAACTAGTTCGTTTGAACCTTTGTTTGAACCATTCCATTTGAACAGGTTCCTATATTTTCAAAAATCAAAATTTGTCTAAGTGTTGTCTGATTTTACAGGTACATTCACAATGGATGATATTTTCTTAAACCCGTTTAGCGACATGTACGCGTTCGCTGGAGATTCCGGAAACGATAATACTTCGTCAAGCAATGTGAATGATAACACGCCAAAAGAAAAGAAAAAGGAAGCTTGGGAGTCGGAAAGTGCTTTCGGAACGTTTAATAAACCTCCAAAACTTATGGCTATTGAAGAGTATAGTCGGTGGTCCGGAAAGTTTGAAGACTGGTTGATGGCATTCGCATTTCCTAGCTGGAAAAGTTTGAAAAATGGTTATGCCAATGGAAAGAAACATGGTGAAACTTTAAGAGCAGCTGAGGAAATTGAATCGTTTGTAGCTGAACAAAAGTGTGTGGCGTTGTTATTTCAGTCCGTCCGGGAAGACATTATTGCCTTGATCGACTATTCAAATGCAAAAGATCTTTGGGAAAAGCTTGAAAAGAAATGTATCGGTAGTCAAGAAATTAAGAAAAACAAAAAGAAACTTCTTAAGAAAGAATTTGATCTGTTTGGATGTTTAAAGAACGAGTCAGTGTGTAAAATGATAGAAAGGTTCGGTCATCTGAAGCTGGAATTAGTAAGACATGATATCGACATTCCTGAAGAAGATCTTATTGACAAATTGTTCGATTCGTTGCCTGACGAGATGGATTGGAGATATTATGCGCTAATGCTGAAGAATACCATCAAAGAACCAGAAAAGCTGACATTAGATTTGCTGATTGAAAAACTCGAGAGTCACGAGTTGGAGTTGAAAAAGACGTACAAAGTTAATCATTCATCTTATCAACAGAATCTGGATCTATACTATCCAAAAAGCATGATGCCAAAAGCAACTTCACCAAAAACTGCTTTTTCTGCTGAAAATGTGTCGACAGCTGGCAAACAAAGTCAAAGTGGTCAAAGCAGTGGAAGTCACAGTGGTTTTCACAGTGGATCTTCATCTTCTGGAAGTCATTCTGATGCAAAGAATCGTTTTCAATGCAACATCGCAATAGATTTGAAGAATGCTCAAAATTTTGATGAAGAATCGGCCAAGCAGCAGATGATCTTTCTAGCATCAGTGTTAGAATCGTATGAAGGATTGGTAGCTGGAAAGATTGGCAATACAAATCTGACGAAAGAAGATTACGATCAGATTGATCCGGAGGAAATGGAACTGATCGATATTCGTTGGGCTATGGCAAGTGCTGTTCGTCGTGCACAAAGATTCATGGAAATTACTGGCAGAAAAACAATTGGTGGTGCTTCTACTAAGCTGGGGTTCGATAAATCCAAAGTGACATGCTTCAAGTGTAAGCAGAAGGGTCACTTCAAGAGAGAATGCCGAAACGCTTATGCTGATGAGTCAGAGAACCCTTTCAGAGATGATTACTACAAGAAGGCGATTTATCACCAGAATAAATCTGAGCCGCCTAGATTGAAGCAGGTTGAAGACAACAGAGAGAAATCTAGAGCTCTTGCGGTGATTTACGATGATGAGGGATATGATTGGAGTCAAGAAGTTCTACCAGAAGAAGATGCGGTTGGTTACGCATTCATGGCGAGAAATGACGATCCTATTCCATGGAAAGACGATCGAACTGAAGAGCAAAAATATCAATACAGGAAAATGATTGCTGAAAACAAAATCATTAGAATATCTCGTATCTATCTGGAAGCAAGGAGAGCCAATAGATGGGATCCAGATAGAGAGTGCTATCTTGATGAGTATGGAAATATTGCAATTGATGATAGTACACTTGATATTGAAGTCATAATTCAGCAATACAAAGAAGATGATGAGTACTGGCAACACAAATGGTGGGGAACTCCAACTTCGAAAATGATTGAAGAAGAGAAAGAGAGAAAGGAGAAAGAAGAGATCGAGAAAGCAAAGAAGATTGATACTGGAGTTATTGACACAACTCAGGAGTTGACTGCTGAAAATCTTGGAAGAATGGCTGACAAAGTGCTAGCTGCTAAGGCACTTGAGGTAGACTCTAACTCCGTGTCTGAGTCAAAAAGCCAGGTCAGTTCAGATGTGTCAACGAATGTGTCAGGTAAGAAAATCGATGGAAATGCTGATTGCAAAAATTGCAACAAAGAGTGCAAATTTTGTAGCACAGTCACGTATCTCAACGGGAAGAAAGTTGATGATCTGACAGCTAAGGTCAGAAGCGTTGAGAATCAGATTCTTGATCGTGACAAAACAGTTAAAGCTTCAACTGAACGGATAAGAGAATTAACTAAACAAATTGAAAATGATAAAATTGATCATGACAAAATTAAACAAGAAAATGAAAAGTTGATTCTTGAAAACCGTCAGATTTCTGAAAATTTTGAAAAACTCAAAAGTACATTGAAAGATTGTGATGATCGAAATGGTAAAACTTTTAAAGAAAATGAACATCTAAGAGCAGTGCTTAGAGTCAAAGAAGAATCAATCAATCAACAACTGGATGAAATCGCTAAATTGAAACTTAAAGTTCAAGAGGTTGTAATCGAAAATGAGCGAATCCAGTTGAAGCTTAACAGTTACAGCTCCGCAAGTTTTGTTTTGCAACATATCATTCCCAAACCCACCGGGAAAGACAAAGCGGGCGAAGATGTGTATTGTGATGGAACTGGGGTGGGGTTTCATCAAGTTCCACCACCTGTTCTTGATAACTATACGAAAAAGCAATCTGGGTTGGTTGAAATTGAGGAAGAAAAAGAAGTTAAACTTCCGGAAAATATTGATGTTACTTTTACGTCATCTGATGATAGTGTTCAGACAGAGATTGTTAAGAGTACAGCTGAAAGTGTTTTGATGTCTGATTCAACTGAAGATGATGGGTGTTTCTTGGACAAATACATTCAGAAATCAAAATCCAAAAACAACTTAAGTGATGAACCGGGTCTTGTGATGTACAAGATGGCTGGATCTGATAAGTTGTATTCGGATTCTGAATTTCCCATTGAGAATGTTAATGTGAAAAAGTTGACAAATGTTTTCAAGTTAGTTGAAGTTGAGTTGTCAGAAGTGAACAGTTTGAGTCAAACAAAAAGGCAAATGAATTTTGAGAAAGATAAAGCTTACTACAAAAAGCCTGTTGTACAATCACGTTTTTATAATAACAATCGAAACAATTGGTCGGGTGGTTATAAGGATGGTAAGAGTTATCAGAAGAAGAGTTCTCAAAACAAAAGGTTTGCTGAAAAGAAGGTGTTTGTGAACAGTTCGAGTTCATTGTCTGATGAGGAAAATGAAATCTTTTCAAAATCAAATAAAGAGTTTTTTGAGAAAAGAGCTTCACATTATCAGTCTGAAGGCATAAGTCTAGGTGTTGATACTCGAACATGTTTTAGATGTAATCAAGTGGGTCACATTGCACGAAAGTGTACCAATGTGAAGCCTAAGACTGAAAATGTGAAGTTTCAACAGAAGAAAGTTGATGTGAAGGGTAAAGCACCAATCGTTGTTGAGAAAAAGAGTGTGAAAAATAATAACATCAAAGTGAAAAATGAACCTGTAAAGAAAGTGGTAACTAAAAACGACAAGTTTTATAAACAGGTTGCATTAACTCAACAAGTTTGGAAACCAAAAACTGAAATGAAAATTTCAACTTCTGAAGTGAAAAAGACTGATGAATCAATTTCGGTTGATTATGATGCAAATTTTCCACCTTTGAAGGCTGAAAATTTCAAAATTCAAGTTGCTAGAGTCAAAGTTACACCTAAGGCTGATGAGGCCTGGGTGGACACTATGTTCGAATAAGCAGTTTGAATGGCCGAAGCTTCCTGGATCGCGAAGCATGAATCGGCATCTTTCTTAAAAGTTGGTTAATTTGAAGTATGTTATGTGCAGGATCTTCCAAGAGCCATTTCAAGATGGATCATGGATAGTGGCGCATCTCGACATATGACAGGAAAAACTGCATTACTGTATGATGTGAAGAATATCAATGGTGGTTATGTGGGATTTGCTGGTCATGAAGGTGGTAGAATTGTTGGTGAAGGAACGTTATCCAATGGGATTGTGACGTTTGAGAGAGTTAACTACATCACTGAGCTGGAGAACAATCTGCTTAGTATCTCGCAGATTTGTGACAATCAGTACACTACTCACTTCACTGATAAGGAATGTTTGATCTTGAAACCTGGTTTTGTTATTCCTGAAGATTGGATTATCATGAGGGCACCTAGAGTGAATGATTTATATGTGTTAGATATGTCTGTAGCAACTACAACTACTGGTCAAGCACATTGTTTTGTGTCTAGAGCAACTGAGAAAGAATCGAGATTGTGGCACCGAAAGATGGGGCATATTCACCTAAGGAAGATGAATCACTTGGTGCACAATGATTTGGTATTAGGAGTTAATATCAAAGGTTTTCATCTGGAAGGGGAGTGTATTAGCTGTATCAAAGGCAAGCAGAAGAAAAAGTCACAACCTACAAAGCAAGTCAATTCAGTTTCGAGACCTCTGGAAAGACTTCACATGGATTTGTTTGGTCCTGTGAATGTCAAAAGTATTACAGGAGATTACTATTGTTTGGTCGTTACTGATGATTATTCCAGATTTTCGTGGGTTTCTTTCTTGAAGACGAAAGATGAAACATTTGACAGTTTGATGGGTCTGTTCAGAAAGATTGAGAATTTGTACCAAAGGCGTATTAAGAGAATTCGTAGTGATAATGGTACTGAATTCAAGAACAGCAAGATGGAAGAATTTTGTGATGAAAGAGGTATTTTGCATGAGTTTAGTGCTCCGTACACTCCACAGCAGAATGGAGTCGCAGAACGCAAAAACCGGACACTAATCGAGACGGCTAGAACTATGCTCGCAGATTCAAAGTTACCGATTAATTTTTGGGCTGAAGCTGTTTCTGCCGCATGTTATACGCTCAACAGGGTTCTCACTGTCAAGAAGTTCAACAAAACATGCTTTGAGCTAATCAATAATCGCAAACCGAATTTGAAGTATCTAGAACCGTTCGGGTCACCTTGTACGGTTGTAGAGCCTCATGGAAAGTTTGGTCCGAAGAGCATTGAGGGAATATTTGTTGGTTATTCAAATCCGTTGAGACGTGTCTTCGTTCCAAGTGAGAATCGGATTATTGAAGCTGCAAATGTTGAATGTCAAGGTTATACTATGCCGCCGCAGAATCCTGGTGATTCATGGCGTTATCATTATGACAAACTTTGGGATTCGTTTGACATGAGAGAAGAATCAGAGGATGATGAAGATTTCTTTGATGAGTTGGATATTTTGCGTGAATATGAGTCGCAGTTAAGATTCCCAGCTGAGTATTCGAGGAGACCATGGGAAACTTCAAATGATGATGAAGCAGGTCCAAGTAATGCTGGTGAACATGATGATGTCCAACAGAATGAAGTTGCTCAGGATAATCAGTCGGCTCAGAATGATAATCTAGAAGCTGAAAACATGCCAGTATTTGATCATGGTGATTCAGATTCAAATTCTGAGGGGGAGCAAATTCAGATTTCAAGTCAAACAAACCAAGTTGGTGAACAAGATGCAGAGCAGAATGTTACTAATCTGGAGGGAAATGTAGATGTTCCAAGCGAAGTGATGCCGCGAACTTTTTCATATCATCCAGAGGAGTTGATCATAGGAGAATTGCAGAAAGGCGTTCGCACTCGAAATCAGATTGATAAAGGGCTTACATGTTTTTATACAAAAGTTGCTCCTTTGCAAACTGAATTCTCATTGAGTTGTTTTATCTCGCAGGTTGAGCCAAGAACTTACAAAGAGGCGCTTACTGAAGACTCTTGGGTCAATGCAATGCAGGAGGAACTTAGTCAATTCGAGAAATTGGGAGTGTGGAAGTTAGTTGATTTGCCGGATGGTCATAGGAAAATTAACACCAAGTGGGTGTTCAAGTGTAAGAGGGACGATAGAGGAGTTGTTGTAAGGAACAAAGCTCGACTCGTTGTTCAGGGATTTAGTCAACAGGAGGGAATTGATTTTACCGAAGTCTATGCTCCTGTAGCACGACTAGAGGCAATCAGAATTTTCCTAGCATTTGCGTCTTGGAAGAACTTCAAAGTTTATCAGTTGGATGTTAAATCGGCGTTTCTTTACGCGAAGGTTAAAGAGGAGGTTTATGTCGGTCAGCCACCGGGCTTTACCGATCCTATCCACAAAAACAAGGTCTACTTATTGGACAAAGCGCTGTATGGTTTACATCAGGCCCCGAGAGCCTGGTATGAGACTTTGTCTCAACACCTACTAGCCAACAAGTTCATTCGTGGAAAGGTGGATGCCACTCTCTTCACTAAAGAGGTCGATGGTCATCTTCTGATAGTTCAGATTTATGTGGACGATATAATCTTTGGGTCGACAAATGAAAATCTATGCAAAGATTTTGAATCAGTGATGAAGCAAAAGTTTGAAATGTCATCAATGGGGGAGATGAAATTCTTTCTGGGATTACAAGTTGAACAACTTCCTGAAGGAATTTTCATTCATCAGTCAAAGTATGTTCATGATATTCTAGTGAAATTTGGGATGTCAAGTTCTACTCCAGCTGCTACCCCACTTGCAACAAATCATGGGATTCACCCAGATCTCACCGGAGACAGGGCTGATGAAACGTTTTACCGTTCCATGATAGGTTCTTTAATGTACCTAACTGCTTCACGTCCTGATATCATGTACCCAACGTGCCTCGCAGCAAGATTTCAGTCTAACCCGAGAGCATCACATATGATCATTGTGAAGAGGATATTGTGCTACCTGAAAGGAACTCCTTCATTGGGGTTGTGGTATCCTAGAAAAGGCGACTTTATGCTCGAAGGGTATTCCGATTCGGATTTCGGATGCTGCAAAGTCAATTCAAAATCAACAACTGCAGGATGCCAGTTCTTTGGTCCTAGATTGGTTACCTGGCAGTGTAAGAAACAAACGTCTGTGGCGTTATCTACTTGTGAAGCGGAGTATGTTTCTGCTAGCAGTTGCTGCTCTCAGATCTTGTGGATACAGCAACAGATGCGCGACTACGGTTTGTAGTTTCTTAACACACCTCTTTTTGTTGATAATGAGGCCGCGATAAATATAACTAAGAATCCAGTACATCACGCTAAAACTAAACACATAGAAATTCGTCATCACTTTATTCGTGATTGCTTTGAGAAAAAGTTGATACGAATTGAGAAAATCCACACAGACGAACAGAAAGCTGATTTACATACCAAAGCTTTTGATAAAAATTGGTTTAAATATTTGTTAAAACTGAATGGTATGAAGCTTCTGTCGGTGTCGGATGGCATAATTGGCATTGATGAGAGTACTGTTGCGGATGAAGACGAGAAACAATCTGCAATGGTTTGTCGAATTTTTACTTGTTTTGGTATTTAGGGGGAGTAGATGTTTGTACATAGTTTTTTTTAGAAAATACAAAAACAGTAAAAAATGCAAAAATACAAAAAACATGATAAAATCTGAAAAAGAGCTTGTGTATATAGGGAAAATGATAGTACATCAGCTAGACGATTACAGTATGCTAAAGATTTGAAAAGTATAAAAGAGTTAAACAATCTCACTGATGATGTGTCGATAGGTTTTCACACACTTAGTAAATTTATTCGGGATATAAACCTAAAATTCAAACTTGTGAATTCGTGGGGAACACTACTTGGATATATAGGTAACCCCTGAAATCTCGTTTGAAAGGTCTCTTAATCTGATATACTAGGTCTTTATACTCAATGATGTCTGGGGTATTATTCCGGGACTTCTGCTGAACGGTAGTTCTGACCTAGTCCTTGGCTAATACTTGCTGCAATGCTTGAAACACAGCATTAAACCCTCAGCATGCTGAAACAATAAAATTGATAAATGCTGCTGTTGTAAGCAAAAAGATCCTCTAAAGGGGACACACCGAAAAGTCGAAGCTGATATCTCTCTGCGTATACGGAAGTATCGACCTGAGATCCCTCGGCCCTCGCATACCTAAATTATATACAGATATCATTGTAGTATTCTCACCTGTAAGACTGATTATTGAGATTCTGGATACGGGAGTATATTCAAGAGGTGGGACACATGAATGAGCTAGGTTCTTAATTCATCTAAATCGTATCCTGAGTAAATTGAAATTTGTGTGAGAATTTAAGATGGATCAGTATATCGATAATCGAGGTGAATTGTTTAAGTCTGAAAAGCTGATATGATTCCCTGACACGCTCGCAAAAATATGTTTGTAAATAGTTTACTTTGTTTACTTTCTGAAATTTTAAGTTTTCTGTATTTCATTTCTTAGTTTAGAACACTTTGATAAAATCCAAAAAGATTTTATTTCTGCTTTATTTTCCGACAAACCAAAGTGGAGAGTTGATTGTTGGATTCTCAGATGTTTGAAGCAGATGCAGGAGATTCTGGACTGAAGAATGAGGAAGAGCTTACTTTGATGAAGTTTGTTTGTTTGAAAAGTTAAAAACAAGTTCATTAATTTGATACTTGTTATTTTCAGAAAATGTTTGAAATTGTTGTTTAAAGTCAGTATTGTTTCGTCAAAAGATCAACCAAGGTCATTAATTTGGACTTGGTAGATTAATCAAGTGATCAGGGTCATTAACTTGGACCTGAATACTTGAGTGGATTTCTAAATCTGATTGAATTTGTGTTTCTTATGTTTGAAAGATAGAATTGTAATGTTTATTGGTTGAGTAACAGATTTGGTCCTCATTATTCCCAATGGAAGCAAATTGTCAAAGCTTGAACCAGATATCTCAGATTCAGCATATCGAGAGGGGGAGTCTGTGAAAGGGGGAGTCTGGATCAACAGTATATGGGAATGTGAAGATAGAGTGCTTATGATGAAAAGACAGAGTTGAAGAAAAGACTAAGACTGAAGACTCAGGATCTAAAGACTACGTCAACATCCAAGGGGGAGTCTGTTGATGCACAAGAATGTCTGTTGACTGCATCTTCATCGAGTCTTACTTCAAGAAAGTCAAAATTGGATCTTAAATGTCAAATTAGGGTTTTAGTTTTGATTTTAGATAGTGATTTAGATGGTTCCGTTTGAAACCGTAGTTTAAAGAGGGTTCCGTTTGAAAATAGGAGGGTTCCGTTTGAGATTAGATAGTTACGTTTGAGTTTATCGTTTGAAGTTAGGGTTCCGTTTGAACCAAGAGATGTTATGTTCAAACGGAAGGGTACATTGTCTATAAATAGGAGTATGTGTGTCACATTTCAAACGGAACAGAAGAAGATCATAGTGTGAATCACGAAGTGCTGCCGGATTTTCATCAGAACTTGTTGTAAAAGCACGAATATTAATCAGAAAAGAAGAATTAAAAGGATTAGAGCTGTTTTGACTTTATGTGCATTGATTCCGCCTTTACACATGATGTTGAACTACCTTAACTGACTTTCAGGGTCACGTACACGATCCAACAAGACCCGTTAGGAATCTAATAGGTTATTAAAACCTTTGTTCCAGATTAGGAGCCCGGTAAAAGCTACTTGCACTCGCTGTTTGTGAAATATACTTGCTCAGGTAAATACTTTTAACTTATTTTCCCTATACGGGCTTGGGATACGGTATTATAATAATACCGCTTGGTCGGGTATGTAGTTGTTTAAATCGGATTGTGATTAATATATTTACATAACCCGTTTTAATCTGTTTTATTTGGTATATGGCCCTTGGGGGGTTAATGACCATGTCCCAGATATCCTTGGCATCATTCATTGAAATGGACACGACCTAAGCATGGGGTGTAGGCATACACCTGACAGTTGCATATGTAAAAACTGGTAACCCACTTTAAGGAATTAACCTTGTGGGCATTATGCCTATGGTGTGTCAGTTAATCTTGTCCGGCTCTTCTAACCGGCCCTGACGGACGACAAATAAGTAAAACTGTATACAAGATTATTTTTAAATAATTGTCACAAGTTATAAAAGATATTTTTGTGCATTGTGAATTCAAATCAATTTTCTTAAACTCTTTTCAAAATGAGTCGGTTAATTGTATTTACCAGTGTAAACTGACGTATTTTCCAAAAAGGTTAAGTGCAGGTACTAGACGGAATAGGCTGGCTACTCCTGGCATCATTAAATAAGTCTTGCAAGCTTAGATGTTAAAATCTGTTGAACAATGATCCTTTTTAACTTTTGATCCGCCTGTGGATCCTTTACAGTCCGTTTGTAATACTTTGATATTACTTTTTATTCGGTTTGTAATGTGATTCATCTTTTGCTTCCGCTGTGCATTTAAATTGTGTTGTTTGACTATGATGATATCAACTACGTCATGATACTCCCCACCGGGCCCACCGGAATATGTGGAAATATCGGGGTGTGACAGGTTGGTATCAGAGCCAACGTTGAGTGAATTAAACACTAGCCTTTTGTGTTTAATCTCAATGACACAGTTGCACATTCCTCGACTTCCGAGTCTAGACAAAGAACTTAGGACTAATCCAAATTTGTTTTTATTTCTAACTTTGTCCTTTATATTTCTTTGTTGTTCTTTTGTTTGTTTTGACAGGACCTACAACTATGCCGCCAAGATTCCGAGGTAGAGGTAGAGGCAAGGGGCCATTCGTCGCCCCCAACGATCACGAGGCCGGGCCTTCACACCGGCGAACTCCATCAGACTCATTAAGCAAAAGTCCCCAGGAAAACTGGAGGACCCATGTAGAACCCGCGAGGCGTTCAGTCTCGCTGAGCTCCTCACCTTCTTATCAAAATTCTTACGGGCCTCAATCGGAAAATGAGCCCCACAACTCACACCATTCTTTTATACCCCTCCAAAGCCACAACTCACCCTTCAACGACCCAACACCCTACTTCCAAAGTCGGTTCAACCCGGCAAACGTAGTTGAAAAACCAATGGGTTATAACCCGGTGGGACCGGAGGACCATTTCTCTATGGACATGGAGGAGGATCCAGAACCTGCCCAACCACCAACCGGAACACCTACACACCCCATCGAGATTTCGGATGGGTCACCCTTTCTTGGATCACCTTATAGTGGTCCCGACAGCTATGAGGCAAGGTTTACCCAATATGACTGGGTGTGTACTCCCAGTTATCACTCGTCTCCGCATCAGCAGCAATAGCCACAGCAGGATCCCTCCGAGGATTCCCGTTTTGTAACGGTTACTCCACCACCACCACCACCAGTGCAGCAACAGCCTCCGGAGCCACCGAGGCGTAGAAGATCAACCGCACGGATGTCCGTGCGAGGGGGAGTCCGTATCAGCACCCCTCAACATTCTAGTGGCAGTCATTACCCGCCACTATATGAAGACCCACAAATGGGTGGGCCTTCTAACCCCGTTTCTGAGGTGCAGTCTGCGCCGGTCGCACCGCCACCAGTGGGTTATAACAACCCAATCCCTGCATATACCAGTGCAGCGGCATACAACCCTTTCGAGCAGCCAGCCCATACTAACTACAACTACGCCGAAGTTGACCCATACCTTACGGCAGCAAACTACAACGCTCTTCATCCCGAGGGGCCCTTTGGAGTCCCATATCAAGCTGGATATCCACCCTATGGGTACCTACCTTATGGGTATCAACAACCGCCACCTCCTCAACCTCCGCAGTATCAGGAACCCCCGCAGCCGCCAGTGATATCGCCACCGCAGCAACAGGAGATTCTTCAAAGGTTGAGTCAGGTGGAGCAGGAGGTTCGGGAAGAGCGTAGGCAAAACCGGGGAATTCTCAAGGGTCTGGCGAGCTTAATCAAGGGAAAGAGCAAAAAGGGTCATTAAATCCTTTATTTTTGTATTTCTTTAATGTTTAATCAAGTCCCTGCGTGGACATCTGTTTCTGTAATCAGTCCCTGCGAGGACTTGTATTTCCTGTTATCCCCTGCGTGGGCATGTCTTTTCTGTTTAGCCCCTGCGTGGGTAAGTATTTCTGTTAAGTCCCGTTTAGGGCAAAATGTATTTTTTTTAAAATTATTAGTGGCATGTTATCATTTAAAATTTATTTTTCATTATATGCATAAATGTAATATGTATGAAATAAATAAATAAATCCAAAATATGTCATTCCTTTTATAAGGTCTGCCTTTAAATATTAAATAAGAATCTTAAAGGGTATAACCTAGCCTGCATGTCATTATAAGACCTAGCCATGATGGTAAAACCTGTTTAAAAAGAGATTCAAATCCTTGTTAACATCTGAAAACATGTTAACATTCCTGGCTTATGTGATTCGTAAAATCACACGTGTCATTCTTATATTGGATTATTCCAATTCTTTCTTTATTATTTAAACATCCACTTGTGATGTAATGCCTACAAACCATAATTATTGTCATATAAGACAAAAGACAGTCGTAGCCTACAACTCCCTATCAAGAAAGGTAATGAACTATGATTCAAGCCTTAATACCTCGATCCTATAAGATCTTGACTTGAATTTAAATTGTCCATGTGACTTGGCCTTTTGTGCCATTATTATATTCAATTATAACTAAGGATTATTAATGAAAAAAAAATCCTGAATAAAATACTTAACAAATTAGCCAATATGGTTCTTTAATGCCATGGTTAATAAATTGACAAGATGACAAATCTATTATATACCTCTAAGAGATTATTGTCATCCTTTTATGTAGCAATCAAGCTACAAGGCAGAGTCTGAAGAAGTCAACAGTCATCCAAGGGAAAAACATGATACTGCTAGGATCAACGTAACTGGTGCGGAACTTCAAGCATTGATTGATAATGCTGTTACCAAGGCCATAGATAGACAGTTTAATGAGTCGAGTGGTACTCGAAGCAGGACCTTATCAGTACCCCATTCTAAACCTAAGACTCACTCTGAGGCTCATAGTAAGCCACCTCCTAAACATGATGGATCAAGGAGGGATGACAATCATCACTCCTCAAATCAGCATAGTGTTCCGTTGAAGAAGATTGAGCTCAAACAAGAACCACGTGGTAAGTCTTGTACATATAAGTATTTCGTCTCCTGCAAGCCTAGAGACTTCACAGGGGAGAAAGGAGCCGTCGATTGTATGACCTGGCTCGATGAAATGGACACTGTAGTTGATATCAGTGGTTGCGCTTATAGGGATGTTGTGAAGTATGTATCTCAGTCGTTTAAAGGAGAAGCACTAGCCTGGTGGAGGTCACTAATCCAGGCTACTGGGAAGATCCCGTTGTACAATCTGTCATGGGATCAGTTTGTTGCTCTCATCAAGGAGAATTACTGCCCTCAACATGAGGTTGAAAAGATTGAGTCCGACTTCTTATCGTTGGTGATGAAAAATCTAGATTGTCAAGCTTACCTCACCAGTTTCAATACCCTATCTCGACTGGTTCCGTATCTGTTAACACCGGAACCCAAACGAATAGCTCGATTCATTGGGGGTTTAGCCCTAGATATCAAGGCCAGTGTCAAGGCATCACGACCTGCTACTTTTAGGTCAGCAGCTGACCTATCTTTATCCCTTACCTTGGATGCGGTCAGGCAAAGATCGCATAAGAACTCGGAGGAAGGTAAGAGAAAACGTGAGGACGATAACTCACGACAGTCTGAGAAGAAGTTTAAGGGAAACATAGACCACAAGAAGAAGTTTGGGTCTGGCAAGGGTAATCAGCAAGCAGATGAAAAGCCAAAGTGCAAAACCTGCCAGAAGCGTCACTTCGAAAAATGCAGGTTTGAATCCAAGTCTCAATCAAAACCGTCTGCATGTGGGTTATGCAAATCCAAGGAGCACAAGACGATAGAGTGCAAGAAGATAAAGGATGCAACGTGCTATAACTGTAACGAGAAAGGGCACATCAAGTCCAATTGCCCTAAGTTTGCCAAAAAGCCTAAAGAAGTCAAAAAGACCAATGCTAGGGTCTTCCGAATTGATGCACGAAAAGCCGTGCAGGATGATAATGTGATCATAGGTACCTTTCTCATCAATGATGTTTATGCAAGGGTATTATTTGATTCGGGTGCGGATAAGTCATTTGTAGATGATAAGTTTTGTAAGTTGTTGAATTTACCTGTTAAAACCCTAAGCGTGAAATATGAAGTAGAGTTGGCCGATGGTACCATAGAAACTTCCTCAACTATATTAGATGGATGTTTTATATCCATTAGGAACCACTCCTTTCCGGTATCCTTGCTTCCTTTGAAATTAGCTGGTTTCGACATAGTAATAGGTATGGATTGGTTATCTCATAACCAAGCCCAGATTGTTTGTGACAAGAAACAAGTGGTGATCAAAACTCCGTATGGTGAGCCACTTACCATACAGGGAGACACTCAGTATGGGTTGCCTAAGCAAGTGTCCATGCTTAAGGCATCAAGGTGTATGAAGAAAGGTTGTGTCATTTATATGGCACAAGTGTCTATCGATGAACCAAAACCCAAGGTTGAAGACATCCCTGTCATTTCTGAATATCCAGAAGTATTCCCTGAAGAACTACCTGGTTTACCGCCAGATAGGCAAGTGGAATTCAGAATCGACATTATACCTGGAGCAACACCTGTTGCAAGAGCACCTTACCGGTTAGCCCCAACTGAGATGAAAGAGTTGAGAACTTAGTTGGATGATTTGTTGGCAAAAGGATTTATTAGACCTAGCTCATCTCCTTGGGGTGCACCGATTATGTTTGTAAAGAAGAAAGATAAATCGATGCGTCTATGCATCGATTATCGTGAGCTTAACAAAGTCACTATCAAGAATAACTATCCATTCCCCAGGATCGACGATCTGTTTGATCAGCTCCAAGGGGAAAGTTACTTCTCTAAGATTGATTTAAGGTCGGGTTACCATCAACTGAAGGTTAGAGATGAAGATGTGCACAAAAATGCATTTAGAACTCGGTATGGTCACTACGAGTTCTTACTGATGCCTTTTGGGCTCACTAATGCACCAGCGGCATTCATGGACCTCATGAATCGCGTTTGCAAACCCTACTTGGACAAGTTTGTCATTGTCTTCATTGATGACATTCCTATTTATTCAAAGAATCAGGCTGACCATGAGAAGCACCTTCGGTGTATTCTTAAACTTCTTCAGCAAGAGAAGCTTTATGCTAAGTTCTCTAAATGCGAGTTTTGGCTTCGTGAAGTCCAATTCCTTGGACACATGGTTAGTGAGCGTGGTATCCAGGTGGATCCCGCTAAGATTTAAGCCATCATGAATTGGCAAGAACTGAAGACGCCCACTGAAATTCGCAGCTTCTTAGGTCTGGTAGGATACTACAGGCGTTTTACTGAGAATTTCTCAAGGATTGCAGCACCCCTAACTTCGTTGACTAGAAAGAATATTAAGTTTGATTGGGGTCCTAAGCAACAAGAATCGTTTGATATACTTAAGCAGAAACTAAGCAATGCTCCCGTGTTGACATTGCCTAAAGGGATAGAAGAATTTGTAGTATACTGCGACACGTCACACACTGGTATGGGGTGTGTGCTCATGCAGAAAGGCAAGGTTATTACCTATGCTTCTCGACAGTTAAAGGTGCACGAGAAGAATTACACCACCCACGATTTGGAGTTGGGTGCCGTTGTGTTTGCACTAAAACTTTGGAAGCATTATCTATATGGTACCAAGTGTGTGATCTATTCTGATCACAAGAGCCTTCAACATCTATTTAATCAGAAGGATCTGAACATGAGGCAGCGACAATGGATGGAGACACTGAATGATTATGATTGTGAAATCTGATACCATCCAGGCAAGGCGAATGTAGTCGCCGATGCTTTGAGCAGAAAAGAAAGGGTTAAACCCATAAGAATCAATGCCAAGAGCATTGAATTAAAGAACAGTCTGAATGAAAGATTGTTTGCCGCTCAGAAGGAAGCCGTATTAGAAGCTAACTATCCAAATGAAAAGTTGGGAGTAACTGCTGAGCAGTTATCATATGGCAAGGATGGAATCCTAAGATTAAATGGACGAATATGGGTTCCGATCTATGGAGGACTTCGGGATGTTATCCTCCAAGAAGCCCACAGTTCTAAGTATTCTATTCATCCTGGAAGTGATAAGATGTACCAGGATTTGAAGGCAAATTATTGGTGGATAGGCTTGAAGAAGTCTATAGCTACTTATGTAGCCAAATGTTTGACGTGCACGCAAGTTAAAGCTGAACACCAGAAGCCGTCAGGTCTTCTACAACAGCCTGAACTTCCCACCTGGAAGTGGGAAATGGTGACTATGGATTTTATCACCAAGTTTCCAAAGACGAAGCGAGGAAATGATACTATTTGGGTTATAGTGGATAGACTGACTAAGTTAGCCCACTTCTTACCTATTAAGGAAACACACAGCTCAGATAAGTTAGCTCAGCTGTACGTGGATGAGATTGTGGTATACGGGGTATACATCGCATTTCTGGAAAAGCTTTCAGCAATCCCTAGGCACTCGACTAAATTTCAGCACTGCATATCATCCTCAGACGGATGGTCAAAGTGAACATACTATGCAGACACTCGAAGATATGCTACGAGCTTGTGTTATTGACTTAGGAGGAAGTTGGGATGATTATCTTCTTTTGATTGAATTTTCATACAATAATAACTATCATTCCAGTATTCAAGCTGCACCTTTTGAAGCTTTGTATGGAAGAAAGTGCAGAACGCCCGTTTGTTGGGCAGAAGTTGGAGATGTCCAACTCACAGGACCTGATATAGTCCTGGAGACGACAGACAAGATTGTGCAGATAAGAGATCGTGTCAAAGCTGCCAGGGATAGGCAGAAAAGCTACGCAGATAAAAGGCGTAAACCTCTAAAGTTTGAGGTTGGTGACAAAGTGTTACTGAAAGTATCACCCTGGAAAGGGGTAATGCGATTTGGCAAGAAAGGCAAGTTAAGCCCAAGATATATAGGACCATTCGAGATCATCGAATGTGTCGGAACAGTGGCTTATAAGTTAAATTTGCCTAAAGAGCTCAGTGGTATTCATAATGTATTCCACATCTGTAATCTGAAGAAATGTCTAGCTGATGAATCACTAGTCATACCACATACAGATGTGCACGTAGATGAGAGCCTGAAATTTGTTGAGAAACCTTTGTCGATTGAAGATCAACAGGTTAAGAAGCTTCGAAGGAAGCATGTACCGATTGTAAAGGTTAAATGGGATGCCCGTAGAGGTCCCGAGTATACGTGGGAGGTAGAGTCCACAATGAAAGAGAAGTACCCTCATTTATTTCAGTAAATCTTGAGGTCGAGATTTCTTTTAAGGGGGTGAGGATGTAACACCTCGTAAAATCATGTACAATATAGTATCGACACGTGTCATGGACTTTAAACGTGTAACAAATTGAATATGAGGGACTAAAGTTGAAAAACGAAGAAAGTATATGTATTTAAGGATTCAAAGTGTCAACATTTGTTAATTATGCCTTTTAACAACCCTAAACGATGTTTATAACCTTAAAACGAATGTATCATGAAGCATATGAAACCATTTGTGGAAGAAAGTGAAAGTTTACAAGACGCGAGGGTTAAATGTGTCAACATGTTTAAGTTTTACCTCTGAGTGACCTTTTAGCGAACTCGGAGCCTTGTAACGATTAATTATACTCCCAAGAATAAGTGGTAAAAATTTCACAAGGTTTCGATGTCGTATGAGAAAGATAATTAAGGGGTTAAAAGCGTCAACGAGGCAAAACTTGTGTTTTCGGTTATCATTTAACGAAACCGGACCTAACAGTGTTTGGTTATACATCATGGATCACAAAAATATAAATTTCATGGGTTAAAAGTGCTTAAAATGGAAGAAATTACGCTTTAGAAGGTCCAGGGGGTGAAAATGTCATTTTTCAAACTTGAATTGCTGATCAGCTACCTGCTGGCGCTGCGCCAACACCTGAGGCCCTTCTCCGTGGCGTAGCGCGACGGACTGCCAGCTCAGAAAAGGTTGTTTTAACGTGGCAGCTTGCATGTATGCTAAATTCCGCGAGTTTGCCACCCTCTAGCTGCTTGAAACACGTCCCTTAACACTTGTTATCACCTCTGGAGTTGCCATAACACCTGTAGCAATCTCCAAGACCCATTCATGGCTATAAATAGACCCATGGTTGCAACTTGTGAACTCACATTTGAGCACTTCACTTGAAAAGCTTCCAAACACTTGTTCTGGAGATTTCTGGAGCTCAAGACAACTTCTTAAGGATCCTTAGTCGTGCATAGGACTTCAGTAAGTGTCCTTAACCTTTCTTAATTCAGTTTTAATTAGTTTAATGGCCCAAAGTCAAACCGTCATAATTAAGGTTTGACTTAGTGATTAATCACTAATGGTCCAGTCAATTCTCGAATTAAAAGTAGCTTTGAGTTGGTAATTATGTGGGTAATAAACCCTTAAAAGGGTACCCTCTGATTCCTATCTAACTAGGTCAATTGTCGGGTCAAGCTGGATTATAAAAAGTCAACAGAAAGCTAATTTTCGCATAAACACATAATTAACAATGTAGAAGCTATGAAACCTGTTTTATCACTTGTATAACTTGGTAATCAATGTAAGAACATGTTTAAACATGTTCAACCCGACAATTTTCTGTTTAAACTCGGTTCGGAACCGAAAGTCGCATAAGTGGACTTTTGCTTTGACTTTCAGTTCTGACCCATTAGAGCATATTTTAGAAATGCCTTAGAGCTTTATTAGGACCAGGTTACATGTTAGTATAACCCTCTGTGATTATACAACTTGGTTCATTAGTTATTCGATTCATGTACATGTTTCCGTTATATGCCTAAATATTGACCATAATGCCCTTTTGACCTTAAAACAAGAAATTTGAAAATGTGAGAGGACAATAATCTTTATTACTGATTTATAAACATTTTCCTAAATTTTCACTTCGGTTTGAGGTCTAGATTAAGAGTTATGCTCAATAGCGTAATTAGAAAGCTTTTATTAATTAAACGGCGTAATTAGCATAAAGGCTATCTAAACCCAATTTTTGATACCAAAATTTTTACCTACTGATGTAAAATAATATTTTGGGATTTTTGAATATTTTTATTTATTTTTAGGCTGAGCATAACATAGGGTTATAGCTTTGATTTGGTAATTGTCGGTTTTGCCCTCTTGGCCTATAAAATGAGTTTTACATAATATTTTGATACCAAACCTTTTGCTACTGATTTTATATAATAAATAAAATATTTGAGTCTTCTGGAATGATAAAAATATCATCTTTTCTTTAAAAACCCGGAAATTGCATAAAACCGTCTTTTTACGCATTTAAAACGCCTAGTATGTATTAAAACCATTTTTCTTATATAAGACTTAATACCTACTGATGTTTTAAGCAAATTTTTATATTTTAACAGTAATCAAAAGTTTTAAACTCAGATTTCAAATTTTGACCTTTAAAGCTTATGTGAAATTACCAAAATGCCCCTACGGTGCATAGTTTGGTTATAAAAGGTAAATTTCACATATATGCCATACCCTACTTTTATGACTTATACCCTACTTTTATTTATTTTTAGGCTGAGCATATGGTTATAAAAGGTAAATTTCACATATATGCCATACCCTACTTTTATTTATTTTTAGGCTGAGCATAACATAGGGTTATAGCTTTGATTCGGTAATTGTCGGTTTTGCCCTCTTGGCCTATAAAATGAGTTTTACATAATATTTTGATACCAAACCTTTTGCTACTGATTTTATATAATAAATAAAATATTTGAGTCTTCTAGAATGATAAAAATATCAGTTTTTCTTTAAAAACCCGGAAATCGCTTAAAACCGTCTTTTTACGCGTTTAAAACGCCTAGTATGTATTAAAACCATTTTTCGCATATAAGACTTAATACCTACTTATGTTTTAAGCAAATTTTTTATATTTTAACAGTAAGCAAAAGTTTTAAACTCAGATTTCAAATTTTGACCTTTAAAGCTTATGTGAAATTACCAAAATGCCCCTACGGTGCATAGTTTGGTTATAAAAGGTAAATTTCACATATATGCCATACCCTACTGTTATGACTTATAAAAATAAGTATTTTTACTGAATATATCAGACCTGAAAATCAGATTTATATCTAAACTCTTTTATAACCTTTAAAATGACCAAAATACCTCTACGGGGCATAAATTGAGTTTAAATTCATTTTGGGCATAATGGAAGGTATCCTACTGATATCACAACATATTTAAGGCATATTAACTCAGGAAACCTGTTCATGAATCATTTGGTTACCCGTTATGCATTATTCGCGTTCGGTGCGGTTTGTGTAACTAGTTTGCATAAATTAGCCGAAACGGGTCAAACCTTATCATTTTTATCTCGATATCCAGAATGTGTTTAGTTTACCCATATTATACAAGTATGAAAACTTGTCGAGTCTAAACCACATTCTAATCCGGTCTTCGCTTAATCTGCGTTTTGAACCGTATATCTTCCTTTAAAACTAACCGGTCTAAGTTTAGGCTTAATTAAGACCCGTTTGGAATCTAATAGGTTATTAAAACCTTTGTTCCAGATTAGGAGCCCGGTAAAAGCTACTTGCACTCGCTGTTTGTGAAATATACTTGCTCAGGTAAATACTTTTAACTTATTTTCCCTATACGGGCTTGGGATACAATATTATAATAATACCGCTTGGTCGGGTATGTAGTTGTTTAAATCGGATTTTGATTAATATATTTACATAACCCGTTTAATCTGTTTTATTTGGTATATGGCCCTTGGGGGGTTAATGACCATGTCCCGGATATCCTTGGCATCATTCATTGAAATGGCCACGACCTAAGCACAGGGTGTAGGCATACACCTGACAGTTGCATATGTAAAAATTGGTAACCCACTTTAAGGAATTAACCTTGTGGGCATTATGCCTGTGGCGTGTCAGTTAATCTTGTCCGGCTCTTCTAACCGGCCCTGACGGACGACAAATAAGTAAAACTGTATACAAGATTATTTTTAAATAATTGTCCCAAGTTATAAAAGATATTTTTGTGCCTTGTGCATTCAAATCAATTTTCTTAAACTCTTTTCAAAATGTGTCAGTTAATTGTATTTACCAGTGTAAACTGACGTATTTTCCAAAAAGGTTAAGTGCAGGTACTAGACGGAATAGGCTGGCTACTCCTGGCATCATTAAACAAGTCTTGCAAGCTTAGATGTTAAAATCTGTTGAACAATGATCCTTTTTAACTTTTGATCCGCCTGTGGATCCTTTACAGTCTGTTTGTAATACTTTGATATTACTTTTAATTCGGTTTGTAATGTGATTCATCTTATGCTTCCGCTGTGCATTTAAATTGTGTTGTTTGACTATGATGATATCAACTACGTCACGATACTCCCCACCGGTAATATGTGGAAATATCGGGGTGTGACACCCCCCCACAAATCCCCCTTGGTCGCATCTCTCACCCTCTCTAGTTCTTTCTCTCCTCTCCAAGGTTAGTGTGCTTGTTAGCTTGCGGTTTATGGTGTTTTTGCGTATACATGGTTGCGTTCTTGAGTCGTTTATGGTAGAAATTTATTGACTGCATGATTAGTTTCGGGTGAAATATTATTGTTTGAGATATTCAATGATATGCATGTATACATGAGTGTTAAAGCTGCGTTTTGCGATGATCATGATGTTCTATATCTAGGGTTTGTGTGATTCTTGATATGCTAGGTGATATTTGATGGTTAACCTGCTGTTAGTCAATGTTGCTAGGATTGCATGAACGTTTAAACTCGTTTTAAAATCATAAAGACAAAAACAGAAAGCTGATTAATATTTACAGCCAACTTCAGTTGGCTGTAAACAGGTCGTTATATATTGAAAAACTGATTTTCTAAAGTCTAAAACGTACGCTTTTGAAAAACGCTTAAAATGGTGCTTGAATCGCATTTTTCTGAGGCCGTTTACTATTTTTAAAGGATTGTTTTGTATAGCAGCAAAAGCTGCGTTTTTTCTGCAGAAAATTCATGTTACGCTTTTCGTTATAACTTGTAAACTGGATAGAGTTAGGCTGTGAATTTCGTACAGTGACTGGGCACGGATGTTACCAAAAATATCCCACTGGAATTTCACCAATCGGGCATACGATGATTTTTAAATAAATTGTTCTGTAGACTGCAGTTAGAAAGTGACGAAACTGACTGCAGCCTAGTAAATGATTTTTGATAAATAATTGGTAATGAATTAGGTCCTAAGATTTTTACACAAGGTGATGCGGACCACTTGGAATGTTATGTAAATTATTTTGTATTTTTGGAATAAGACAACTATTTTATAAAAATACCCGAAAAACAGCCCAGTTCTGGATGTCAAAGCTGAAACGTAATAAGTTGTTATATGTATATCTAAATGTTGTTTATGCTATCTGAGAATGATCACACTTGTTTAATGTCAACGAAAGTGTTATGTGAATTATTGTGTGCTTTGATCACGAGAAATTATATGTGAAATAGGTATATGTATGTAAGTCGTCAAAGTGATTGCATGGTACGTGTTAGATACGTGTAGGAGCTTTGTGCCTTACTTGAACACACTAATAAACTAAATGGTAATCGTATTAGGACGTGATTGACCTACCTTGACTCTTAACCATTTTAAGAGACCAACTGATGCGTGTGAGTGTCGTTTAGTTTTTAATGTATATTTTAAGCCCTTTTCAACACTTTAGTCTAGTTTTAAATTTATAAAACACGATATTTACCAACACTAAACACACATATGGGCAAGTGCACCCATCGTGAGCATAGTATAGTGTTGGTAAGATACCGAGGTCGTGGACGAGATGAATCACTTGGATCCGACTCGTGGACTTTAATAACACGATATTTACTAACACTAAACACACATATAGATAAGATGAATCACTTGGATCCGACTCGCCTTTAGTGTAACCTTTGATGTTTTCCGCACTTTTGCATTTTTTAAGAGATTATCTTAGTTATAGTAGTAGGCCCCTCTTTTGAAGGTGACGTTACCCTCAACCCAGTAGTTTTAGTCAGCAAGGATACAATCCTAAATGGTTGGATTATTGGAAGATAATTAATTAAGTTATTAATACGTAATGTGGTAGGCCCCTCTTTTGAAGGTGACGTTACCCTCGGCTAAGTGGTTTGAGTCAGCAGGGATACAATCCCAAGTAGCCAGGTTAATGTATTAATAGTAGTTTACATATGAGGGGATCAAGGAATTCGCACCCCCGCCATCCAATACCAGTGGGTATTGAAGGAGGTCCTACTAAACTTGACCCAGGTCCTTGCAGGATCTATACACTGAACAAGGCAAGAACCTTACCAAACCATTTCCTTAACCCCCGACCAGGTAGCCAACATATCTCCATATAGATCATGGAGATATGAATGGTGTAAATCTTTTATTTTATATAGACAGTAAAATAACGCCAAGACATCACGAACAAATGATAAGGAAGTTTCACCTTTAACATAAGAAACTAGTTATTAAAGTCATTAATACAAAACCAATTAAAAAGTGCGAAAAAGATTGAAACACAAAAGTATTACACTAAATGCTTGTCTTCACCAAGTGATGTAAGAGACTTAGGCAAACATGGCCTTTGATTGTCAAGAACTCTTACTATCAATCTTGGATCTCGAGACTACTACACACACTCTATGATGGATGATGGTGGTGGATGTGGGTGTTGTGATGGTGGTGGAGTGTGGGTGAAGTGGGAGAGAGGTGGTTTGTCAAGGGATGCCTTTGCAATGAACCAAGAACCCCTATTTATAACCTACACAGAAGCCAAGACACGGCCCCGTGCCCGCTGGGCACGGCCCCATGTCCACCCATCTTCTCTTTCTTCATTAAATGCAGTTTGTCTACATTAGTTGACCACGCCCCCGTGTCCGCTGGGCACGGCCCCGTGTGCAGAAGCGTATCTGTACTATCGAGATTTGCCTGGATTCTGTGAATCTTAGCATTGACCACGGCCCCATGTCCGCTGGGCACGCCCCCGTGTTGGGAAATAGAAGCTTCTACAACTTTGTCTTTTCTATAGACACATGGACACGCCCCCGTGTTCAATGAGCACGGGGCGTGTTCAACCTTCTGATGTCTTGTTTTTGCTTGGGAAGATGCTGTCGAGGGGTCGGGCATGCCACATTTATTCCTTTTCTTGTATTATTGTTAGATTTGGCTGCATTTTTGCTTCTTTTGTTCATTTAAGCTCATTTAACCCTGAAAATACAAAAGGAAGACAAAAGCACACTTTTTCTAACATTAGTACTAAAAAGGGTTAGTTTTATGTCTCATTTGATGTAATTTATATGTTGCATTTTACACACATCAAATACCCCCACACTTGAATCTTTGCTTGTCCTCAAGCAAAACTCCTTATTTTGTGGCTTACACACCCAAATGGAATGGGTAAAAGAGAAGGTTTTGGGCTTGTCTTGAGTGTCGGGATTCCAAGATCTTTATTAGGTTTTATTTTTATGTCATTTACAATCCTATTTGTTATGATTCATTTAGAACATTTCATAAGAGAAATTACTTATTTGGGCATAACATGCCTTTATAAAATTCCATTTATATACAAGTTCACATACCTCACGGGGGATCACTCAACACTCGGCCGAAGATGTATTTTTGTGAAACACCCGAGACCGGCATGGAACTTACTTCTACGATATGCTTGCCAAGCAATCAATCCTCCTCCTTTTTAACTATAAACCTTTGTAAATATCAAGAGGACTTTGGGGAAGGGTTAGGCTTGGGTTAAAGGTAGGTGGTTTTGGGTTAGTAGTTAGTGGAAAAGGGCGAAAAGGCGTAAAAAGCGTCGGTTTTCGTAAAACATTTTGTTTTTGTGACTTTTTATTCTAATGAAGCATTTTTCAAACAAAGTTTCTTTTGATGAACTTGTTTGTTTATTGCTAAACTTCATCATAATTTTTTTTTCATAATAAAGATGTCACAAGAAAACCGAGCTTTGTACTAAAATAAAGGGGTTTAAAAATGAAAAAGGGTTTTGGTGGGTAAAGGGTGTTTGTTTTGGGTTTGAAATGAAAAGGTTTAGACTCAAAGGGGTTAACTAGGGGATTTTGGCTAGGTGGTAAAAAGAAAAAGAAAAATAATGGTGTTGAAATAAAAAGGGTTAGTCCCAAGCGGCTATTCACACAAGAAACGAAAAATGAGCATTTAATTTAAAGATGTGTATTTGTATGCTCAATAAAGGCTCAAAACTCACTTTTTGTGGGAATGGGTTTTTAATATGATCAAGTCTATATGATCAAATTTTAACTAGATTTGTCATGCCGTTTCATAATTTTCTTATGTTGGTTCTTTTTAACATGACGCTATCGGTTGTAAATTTATAAAAATATAATCTTTTAGAACTTGTTATTCCCAATTTAAACCAAGACAAGTAAAAAAATGAAAGGTTTTTTTGAAAAAAATTGGGGTGTTTAGCGGTTCCAATAGAGTTTTGTGTAAGGCTTGTAATTAGGACTTGCAAAATTCAAGGTTTTAGCACCCCCCCCCCCCCACACTTAAATTACACATTGTCCTCAATGTGTCCCAAAAATAAGTTTTTAGGTTGATTGAATATGTAAAAGGTGTGTTAAACAAAATTTTTATGTTACTGGGCTTCTGGACACGGCCCCATGTCGAATGAACACGTCCCCGTGTACAAATTGCCAGTAACGAGAACTTACAGAAGGTGGACACGGGGGCGTGTCAGGTGAACACGACCCCGTGTTGGACAAAGGTCGGCATCATTTTGACAAACAAAAGGTCTGGGCAATGGGCACGGGGGCGTGTCGGCTGGGCACGACCCCGTGTGGACAAACTGTAAACATGCAAAACAGGTTTCTGCTTTCGGCTTTGCTGTCCCGGCTTTTGTAGCACTAATGTTTAGTGCTCTAAGTCCCATATGTACCTGTTTAACTAATAAATACCACACCAAACAATAACAAACATCCTAATTTACCAAAGTTTCATCATCCATGTCACAAGTTAAAAAGAAAAAGAAATGCAGAAATTAAAAAGTGTTAAAGAAAGTAAATTGTTCAACAAATGGCACGCAGGCCATGAAATTATTTTCTTGAGATAAGGGGTTAACCTGTGAGACCTCCAACCGTGTGCCGCTACCGCCAACTCCTCCCGCTCAGTCCATGTCCTCGTCTTCATCATCATCACCTCCTCCGTGGCCCGCCATATACTCCCGGATGTTCCTAATGTCATCCTGCATGTCGGAGATATTTCTCTCAATCGCTCCGACCCGGGCGTATGTGTTGCTTGCCATGTTGTAGGTGTTCCTGGTGCACATAAGGTTTTCCTGCAATAAATCATGTAAGCTTTGAAAGTTAGGAAAACCACCTCCTTGAGAGGAGGATTGACCCGGATCACCCTGGTGCTGGTAGTGGTACTGAGGAGGAGGACGGATGTGTGGAGCGTGTAAGACGAGTGCTTCTTGTGGGTTCTATGCATGCCCTCGAACCGTTTGAAAACTGACCGTCCTGTCATCCGCTTCATAAATCAAGTTCATGGAGCGACATATGACCATGTCTACTTTCCCCGACCATGGCCCTTTGCGGAAGGACCTCGGCATGTGCACAAAGTGTTTGAAGAGGCGAAATATCCACCCTCCAAAGAAGATAGGAGTCGGGGGAGTAGCAAGCTGGTTCAAGTGCATGTTTTGGAGTAGCAGGTGTGGAACATCAAGGTTGAAGCGGTTGTGGATGCAATGGAGGACTAGCAGATCCCGTAACCATACAACACCGCTGCTGCCGTGCCTCTGGCTAAGAGAGTAAGTGAGGACCCTGTGGATGTAGCGGTAAAGAGGGTCTCTCAACTGGGTGCTCTTAGATCGGCTCGGGTTGTAGTTGCCTTCCCCGATTTGAGCCCAAGCAGCTTGACGTTGATTTTCTTGAATCTCGCGAAGACCGCCGGTGTTCTCTTCATCCCCAGCATCCTCTTCTGAGTACAACCCCACCAGAGCCCCAAATTGAGCGATTGAGATCCTGTACGTGGTCCCTCCACAACGGAACTCTACCCCTTCATTGTCAAACGGATCAGCTTTTGTCTTGTCTTGAAGACGAACGTGCTATAAAATTCCATACTGCATTCATGCACGGAGTGAAGCCGAGTGTAAAGGGCAGCTCGTAGTGGGCCGGTGACAATGTTGTTGAATCGGTCTATCTGGTTCACTGTTTCAAGAGTGTCCATGCACACTTGTCTTGGATCCTCTTCGGGCCTAGTCCTTAACACATCATAACGAGCTTGAGCCGCCAACTCACTTGCGTTGAACCTGGTGAATTTCTTGGCGATGTGAAAGAAAACACGCCAAACAATTAGTACGAAACAGTGAAAATTTTTGAAGAAAACCGAAAACAGTCAGCTGAACACGCCCCCATGTTCAGCGGACACGCCCCATGTTAGGCAAAATTTGGCTGGACACGACCCCGTGCTCGCTGAGCACAGCCCTGTGTCCAGGCGTCTGTTTCCCAAAAATCTCAATTTTCGACCCGGTCCCGAAAACTTGAAAATTTTTGGTCCAGTAGGGGCGGTTTTCCACGAAAATGAAACCCCAAGTGCCGTTTTTCCCAAAACAACCGTTTACCCCTTCAATTTTATCTTTTTCGGTTAAAAAACAAGGGTTTGGTGTTTTTGTGAGAAATTGGGCGAATCTACAAACAATACAAGTTGATTTACTTCCTATAACATGTATCTAAACTAATGCTAACAGATTTATGCAAGAATTTGAGGTTCGATCCGGTTCAAGTTAAAGAACCCTAGATTTTCCCCAAATCTTGATGTTAAACTACATGCAAGAACTTAATCTAACTAACTATAAGGATAGAATCATACCTTGACATTGTTAGAAGAAAGGGAGACGTCGAAATCTGCAGAAAAATCACCGGAACCAGAGAGTTTTTGGGGAAACGGGGCGTGTGGAATGAAGAAACTGTTTGAAAATGGGGGGTTTTATCCCGACAGTTGTGCGGACACGGCCTCGTGTTCGCTGAACACGGCCCCGTGGGCGGGCAATTTTTTTTTATTTATTTTTTTAAGTGCTGTGAGTGCCCTGTTTCCCAAAACTTGGTTTTAGAGATCTTACCGATTCAGATGTTTTCTCGATTGTTCGTAACTTACCAGGTATGATGTTGATGCTTTCATTCTTCGACAGTTTGAAGCGAGGTTTCTTCCTCCTCATCCTCAATAAATCCTTGATAAAGCTTTAGCCATTGGCCATTGACTTTGAATGGAATTTCATTCCGAGATTTAATTTAGACAGCACCGTGTGGGAAAATATGGGTGATGGAAAAAGGTCTTGACCACCTAGAATTTAATTTACCAGGAAATAATCGAAGTCGTGAATTAAACTATAGAACCTGATCTCCTACTCGAAATTCATTAGGTTTAATGTGTTTATCATGCAAATTTTTCATTCTTTCCTTTTAAATTTCGGAGTTAGAGTGTGCATAATTCTTTAATTCGTCTAATTCATTTAATTGGCAAAATCGATTTTTACCGGCAACCTCTAAGTCTAAGTTTACATTTTTAATTGCCCATTAGGCCTTGTGTGCTATTCCTACTGGCAAATGATAACTTTTTCCATAGACGAGCTTATATGGGGTTGTACCTATTGTTGTTTTGTATGCTGTTCGAAAAGCCCATAAAGCATCGTCTAATTTATCGGCCCATTCTTTTTTATTTAACCCTACGGTTTTTTCAAGTATTCTTTTTAAACCTCTATTAGTCACTTCGGCTTGTCCGTTTGTTTGAGGGTGATATGCTGTTGAGACCCGGTGATAGACCCCATACCTTGTTAAGATTTTTCAAGTTGATGGTTACAAAAATGGGTACCTCTATCACTTATTAAAGCTTTTGGTGTTCCAAAACGAGAGAATAATCTTTTCAGAAATCTTACCACGACTCTTCCATCGTTGGTTAGAAGTGCCTCGGCCTCGGCCCATTTAGACAAGTAATCTACCGCCACAAGTATATATTTGTTTCCTTTTGACGGTGGGAAAGGTCCCATAAAGTCGAGTCCCCACACATCAAAAATTTCACAAACAAGAATGCCATTTTGTGGCATTTCGTTTTTGGAAGAAATATTACCTGTTCTTTGGAAAGTGTCACATGTCTTGACAAGACTTTGGGCGTCTTTGTAAATGGTTGGCCAATAAAATCCTGAATCAAATACCTTTCGTGCGGTACTAGTGGCACTATGATGTCCTCCGTACGGACCTTCATGAAAATGGCGGAGAATTCTTCTTGCTTCACCACCATGTACGCATCGTCGGATGAGTTGGTCGGCACACATTTTGAAAAGATAAGGATCTTCCCAAAAGTAATGCTTTACATCGGCAAAGAATTCCTTTCTTTGATGATGTGGCCAACCTTTTGCGACTATACCGCTAGCTAGGTAGTTAGCATAGTCGGCGTACCATGGTTCTTCTCGGTATTCCACCATTTCCAGGGACTCCGTTGGGAATTTTTCATTGATTTGCTCGTCCCTGGTTGCCTCCAAAGCTGGGTCTTCTAAGCGCGAAAGATGATCTGCTACGGTGTTTTCTGCTCCTCTTTTGTCTTTAATTTCAATATCAAATTCTTGGAGGAGTAGAATCCACCGAATCAAACGTGGTTTAGCATCCTGTTTCTAGAAGAGATATCGAATGGCTGCATGATCTGTATAGACTATTGTTTTAGAAAGAACAAGATAAGAACCAAATTTATCAAAAGCAATACCACAACCAGTAATTCCTTTTCTGTTGTTGTGTAATTTTCTTGTGCATCATTAAGTGTTTTACTAGCGTAATAAATTGGGTGAAAATGCTTATCTTTTCTTTGTCCCAAGACGGCTCCAACTGCAAAGTCACTTGCATCACAAATGATTTCGAAAGGTAATTTCCAATCAGGCGATATCATGATAGGTGCATTGACTAGCATTTCTTTTAGGGTCAAAAATGCTTGATTGCAATCCTTGTCAAAGATGAAAGGGGCATCTTTTTCAAGTAGTTTTGTTAGACGCCTTGAGGTTTTGGAAAAGTCTTTGATAAATCGTCTATAAAATTCGGCATGCCCTAGGAAACTGATGTGGTCTAAATTATACATATTTATTTTTATATTAATATTCCTACACTTTTGAGTAGCTTAATGGCCGTTTTTATTAGATTCTACTCATAACTGGTTCATATCAAAAGTTTGATTATTCTAAGTGAAAACGAGCTAAAGTGATTACTATACGGGCAAATCTCATATTATTTTTTTATAGTATTAATCCTAGTTTAATTGATATGGTTTTACAAACAATTAAGAAAAAACAAAATAAAAAATCAACGTAGGAAAGAAGTTGAATGTTTGTGAATTGAAATTATTAAATTATTATATAATATAATTTGCAACTTGATCTAAATTAATATTGGTTCATATTTAATGAATTTGCAACGGATATATCAATCAAGATGGCCAATCAACAGCCCATAAGACATCTGGATGCAAAAGAATTATTCTGGACACATATAGTGGGCCGCCAAAATAAGTTGATACTAGCCATGCATGCATGTCACGACAACATGGGGTATTTTTTTGTGTTTTTGGGCTTTTGAAACAATTAATGGATTATTGAGAAAAACCCTAAAGCAATAAAAAGGAGGCCATTATATATAAAAAAAGATAACAGAGGACGGGAGTGGAGACGCACGAAGGTGATAAAGGACGCACACCAGGCGACATTGGAGCTGATTGAAGGTTTAGGAAGCTTCCGGTTCGAGTTTTGAGCATATTGGGTTCGTTAAACGTTAGTTTTTCGGTTTCTATTCGCTTTGAACTATGACTTCTATTGTTTTCAGACCTTGTTTAGTTATTTTGTTGAATATTATGAGTAGCTAACTTGTTTAAACTACCTGGGTTTAGATGAACTTGATGATTGTAATGCAATTTTGTCATGATTATGGTTATTTGATGTGATTTACATAACTTTGCCTTGTGATTGATCTTGATATTGCATGCTGGTGTGTTTTGATTGATTATTAGTTGATGAATTCAGCAGTTTAGGCACATGGAAATATCCCCTAGACTTATAGTTTAATTTGAATCGTTGATCTTAGGGTTTTCGGTTTGAATATTGAGTTGAGAAATTGACCAATTCGATTAATAATTGAAATCAATATACTAAAACTTGCATCCTCATCTTGTGACTCGAAAGACGATTAAGGTGAGCTAGGTTATTAGCTAATCATTGGTGGGTAGATTGGGTGACCGATAGCTCGGGCTCGTTTATTGCATCGTGGTTAAGGTTTCCTAGGATTTCAATCTTCAAGGTTTGGTTTGCTTTGCGTTTTGAGAGTTTTGGGGGTAGAGTTACTTTCATTGCTTGATTCTCGTAGGATTTGGTATCGATAGGTCGAGCCGGTTTGTTCTAGCATTTCACATTTCGTCTTTATCTTTCGTTTGATACATCTCTAGCGGGGGGGTTAATCGAGGGAGTAGGATATTTAACCATTGTCACTGTCAGAGTAGCATTGCATGATTCTAGGGATTCAACACCTAGGTAGTCCTTGTCTCATATATATTTGATCAAACTTTGCTCTCGTGTTCGTGTTTGTTTCACGTTGTTTGTCGTGTCTTCCATCTTCTTAATCATTTAGGGTATTAGTTTAAACCTAAAAATCCAAACAAACCAATTAAGTATTAGTTGAGTCAGAGTCTAGTTTAGCGTCGCTAGTGTCTCGTGGGTTCGATACTCGGACTTCATTAGGCTTTACTACGTACGATAGGTACACTTGCCTGTCAGTGGTCTAGCATTTAGAGTCTTAGTTTATAAATTTAAAACTAGAGTGTGTAGATTAGGTTAGTTTTTTATAGAGCATAATTTGCACATCAAGTTTTTGGCGTCGTTGCCGGGGACACTTAGGCGATTGCGTTATTAGCTTTGACTGATCTTATTTGTTTAATTGGTCTTTTTGTATATTGAGGCGTAGGTTAGTGTGTCTAGTCGTTTTTGTAGATATTTTTTTTCTTTCGTTTTTTTGTTTTGTTGATCGTTTAGTTTTATTATCTTGTGTTTAATCTATGGAGGGGACCATTACACTAAATATTGCCCAATTCAAACGGGGTACCCTCCCTGTGTTACAAAGTTTGCTGATGCAATTACAGGCTTCGTTCAGAAAACTAAAACGGCAAAAGAGCAAGGGGATCAGAGATTTCCCGACATGCTCGCCTTTTTTAAGCAAGCGCTCATGTTACTGCAGCTATAGGTGGAAAATTGTAGGATTCGGCAAGTGGACCCGGAGTGTCAGGGCTGCGGTGGACCGCATCAGTATGAAGATTGTCCAGTCGCCTTTCGATGGGTAATGCCCGATACTACATATTGGCCAGAAGATTTGGTGTGGTTCACGAATGACGAGATGATATATACCATCGAGCCTACTGACAAGGGGACGCCGTTGGAGGGCGAAGAAAGCGGTGGAAGAGAAAAAGAGGATGATGAAGCAGTTGAAGAGCTTCAAGGCGACCCAGAGCTATCAGATATAGAGCCGGAGACGATAATGGACATTAAAGTCCCACCTCCGGTTCAACAGGTCGCTAATTCCAGCCATTGGTGTCCCACGCCATGGAATATCGACGATAGCTTCTGTAGTGATGATGAGGGGGTAGTAGAAGAGGCCGAGTTAGAGATGGCTGACTACACCGCCCCAACGTTAGAAGGTGCGCAGCCTCCTGATAGTATGGACGATTATGAGGATGGTTGTTACCCCACTAACCCGATATGGGACATGTCTGACGCATCAGAAGTGGGGGATGATCATACTCTATCATGGGAGGAGGAGTTTGGTGATGAGTTGGGTGGTTTACCAACTCTCGTAGATGAAGAGCGATTTGACCCAGTCGGCGATTTGACTGAACTAGAAGCATTATTGATGGAGAAGCCGACTATGGAGTTCAAAGAGTCACCAAACTCAGCAGCGGAGCGAGTGGATAAGGAGTTTGATAGCCGGCCCGTGGAGAATCCAGGAGATGGACACCTACCACGATCAAAGACGCGGGAGAAGGCGGAAAAGAGCCTCGACAGACCTTTCGCGGAGATTCGGGGATGGTGCCGAAGAAAGAAGGAGATGGAAGCGCTGAAGTCTACTCGACACCACTCTTCTCATTACATGCCACGAATCAGGTTTGGTCCAGGTAAGTTTAAATATTGGTGGTCCGACCCATTCGAGAATTTTAAACGGTTTATAAATTCTGATGTGCGTGAGTGTGTTATGTAATTTTAAGTATATTTTAAGCCCTTTTTACACGTTAGTCAAGTTTTAAATTTATAAAACACGATATTTTACTAACACCAAACACACATATGGGCAAGTGCACCCATCGTGAGCGTAGTATAGTGTTGGCAAGATACCGAGGTCGTCCAAGGACACAAAAGTTTTTAGTACCGGTTTATCCTCAACGTCTAATCAAATCAAAAGTTAGAAAAAGGTTTTTAAACTAGAAAAATAAAAACTAACTAAAATGCTAAAAATTAAAATAAAAGTAAAAACAGATAGACAAGATGAATCACTTGGCTCCGACTCGTGTTTAGTGTAACCTTTGATTATTTCCGCACTTTTTCACTTTTTAAGAGATTATCTTAGTTATTGTAGTAGACCCCTCTTTTGAAGGTGACGTTACCCTCAACCCAGTAGTTTGAGTCAGCAAGGATACAATCCTAAAGGGTCAGATTATTGAAAGATAATTAATTAAGTTATTAATGCATATTATGGTAGGCCCCTCTTTTGAAGGTGACGTTACCCTCGGCTAGGTAGTCTGAGTCAGCAAGGATACAGTCCTAAGAAGCCGGATTAAAGTATTAATAGTAGCTTACATATGAGGGGATTAAAGAGTTTGGACCCCCGCCATCCAATACCGGTGAGTATTGAAGGAGGTCCTACTAAATTTGACCCAGGTCCTTGCATGATCTATACACTAAACAAGGCAAGACTCATACCAAACCGTTCCCTTAACCCCCGACCAGGTAGCCAACATACCTCCATATAGACTGTGGAGATATGAATGGTGAAAATCTTTTATTTTATATAGACAGTAAAATAATGCCAAGACACCACGGACAAACGATAAGGAAGAATCACCTTCAACATAAGAAACTAGTTATTAAAGTCATTAATACATAACCAAGTAAAAAGTGCGAAAAGATTAAAAATAAAAAGTATTGCACTAGACACTTGTCTTCACCAAGTGATGTAAGAGACTTAGGCAAACATGGCCTTTGATTGTCAAGAACTCTTACGATCAATCTTGGATCCCGAGACGACTCACACACTCTATGATGGACAATGGATGATGGTGGTGGATGATGGTGTTGTGATGGTGGTGGGTGGTGGGTGAAGTGTGAGAGAGGTGGTGTGCAAAGGGATGGTTTGCAAATGAGCCAAGCACCCCTATTTATAGCCTGAACAGCAGCTCGGGCACGACCCCATGTCCATCCTCCTTCTCTGTTTTCATTAATTGCAGTTTGTCTGCATTAGTTGACCACACCCCCGTGTCCGCTGGGCACGCCCCCGTGTGCAGAAGCATATCTGTACTATCAAGATTTGCCTGGATTATGCGAATCTTATAGTTGACCACGGCCCATGTCCGCTGAGCACGGCCCCGTGGTGGGCGATAGAAGCTTCTATAGCTTTGTCTTTTATGCTGGCACTTGGGCACGCCTCCGTGTTCACTGAGCACGGGGCGTGTTCAGTCTTCTGTTCTCTTGTTTTGCTTGGGAAGATGCTGTCGGGGAGGTCGGGCATGCCACGTCTGTTCCTTTTCTTCTATTTATGTTAGATTTAGCTGCCTTTTTGCTTCTTTTGTTAATTTGAGCTCATTTAATCCTGAAAATACAAAAGGAAGACAAAACACACTTTTTCCAACATTAGTACTAAAAAAGGGTTAGTTTTATGCCACAATTGATGTAATTTATATGTTGCATTTTGTGCACATCAATTCCATTCTAAAAATCTTAATAGACAATAAAGAACGAGTGGAACTAAACGGGTTGGACCGGGGCTAGATAAAGGAAAAACCTCCTGATAGAGTTTGGGTAGGTGGTAAAAAAAGAAAAATAATGGTGTAGAAATAAAAAGGGTTAGTCCTAATGCCTCCATCATTTACTTACTCGGGTTTAATTTGGTAAGGACCGGGAATGTATCGTCGTGGCAAGTTCTAGAGTCGTAAGAACCAAGCGGCTATTCACACAAGAAACGAAAAATGAGCATTTAGTTTAAAGATATGTATTAGTATGCTCAATAAAGGCTCAAAACTCACTTTTGTGGGAATGGGTTTTTATGTGATCAAGTATATATAATCAAATTTTAACTAAACTTGTTATGCCTTTTCATAATTTTCTTATGTTGGTTCTTTTTAACACGACGCTATCGGTTGTAAATTTGTAAAAATATAACCTTTTTAGAACTTGAAATTTCCAAGTTAAACCTAGACAAGTAAAAAACACTGAAAATTTTTTGAAAAAAAATTTGGGGTGATTAGCGGTTCCAATAGAGTTTTGTGTAAGGCTTGTAATTAGGACTTGCAAGATTCAAGATTTTAGCACCCCCCTACACTTAAATTACACATTGTCCTCAATGTGTCCCAAAAATAAGTTTTTAGGTTGATTGAATGTCTAAAAAGGTGTGAAAAAACAAAATTTGTGTTACTGGGCGTCTGGACACGGCCCCGTGGTGTCCGGGCACGACCCCGTGTTCAGATCGCCAGTAACAGAAATGAATAAAGAGAAACAGAAGCCTGGGCACGGGGGCATGTTCAGTGAGCATGCCCCGTGTCCAGTTTACCTGAACTGGGCATTCTCTGCAGATTGTGCAGCACGGGGCCATGTTGGGCGGGCACTCCCCGTGCTGAACTTGCTGTAATGAAGAAAATTTTGTCGGATTGCCCTGTTTTCATGCATGGGGTGCTGGTTCAAGTTTCCCTTGTTATCCTTCACCATCCCGAGTGTGTTTTATTCCTGAAAATTAAAACTAAACTAGAAAACATAAAAATTAATCTAAACTAAACTAAGGATAGTTCCGCGGAATGCCTCCGTGGTGCGCCACGTTTATAAGGGTCATTGGCTAGACCCAAAGCCTGGTCATATGTTACCCAAGTGGGATGTTTTGCATCCCATGCTACACCGTCGGAGAGCGTCATCCAAGCTTGAGTCTATGACCTTCATGTAGTTGACCTGGTCTTCGTCTTCTACTCTTTTTACAACTCCAAACTTCACTTCCTCGTCCCCAAACTTCAATGTTAGTGTTCCGTCATTCATGTCTACCACTGCTTGGGCTGTGGCTAGAAATGGCCTCCCTAGGATGAGAGGGACTTCGGCGTCTTCTTCCATGTCTAGTATGACAAAGTCGGCTGGGAAGACGAAATTGTCGACTTTGACCAATAGATTTTCAACGACACCTTGTGGATATTTGATGGATCTGTCAGCAAGTTGTATGCTCATCTTTGTAGGGCTCGTTTTTCCTAGGCTGAGTCGTTTGAACATTGAGGCGGGCATGAGGTTGATGCTAGCCCCAAGATCGGCTAGTGCATTGCGAATGGGGGATTTCCCAATTGAGCAAGGAATCGTGAAGCTTCCAGGATCAATATTCTTTTACGAGAGTTTGTTGAGTAGTAAGGCAGAGCATTCTTCGCCTAAGTTAACTAATTGCAATGATTCAATTATCCTTTTATGAGTGAGGAAGTCCCTCTTGAATTTTGAATATTTAGACATTTGAGTTAGGACTTCGATAAATGGAATATTAACATGCAATTGTTTTAGTAAATTTTGGAACTTAGCGAATTGCTCATCAGTCTTTTGACAAATTAACCGACCGGGGTATGGAACCGGAGGAGTCGTAGTGGGCTCTTGAACTGGTGGAGAAGCCTTCTCTTGTTGGGGTGCTGGTGGAGTTGTGGTTTGGCTAGATTGGCTTCTTTAAGTTGGTAGAAGTGGAGCCTCTTCGGGACCCACGGTACGGTTTCTTAATGTTATGAGATGTACTTGCGCCTTTGGGTTGGTTTCGGTATTACTTGGTAACGCGCCTTGTGGTCTCTTGGAGAAATTTTGAGCTATTTGATTTAATTGTTTTTCAATGTTTTGAATGCTAGCTTGTTGATTTCTAAAATTCGATTCCAACTGTTGAAATCGATCCGAGCTTTTCTTTTCAGTGTCGGAGATAAGGCAAGATACAGTATCTTCAAGCCTTTCTCGTCCACCTTGTTGTTGAGAAAAAATTTGTGGTTGTTGAAAGTTAGTTCGTTGGTTTTGTTGGTTACTACTATTGCCGGGATCTCTCCATCCAAGGTTAGGGTGGTTACGCCATCCTTGGTTGTAGGTACCCGTTGGAGGACCCGACGGCCTAGGTCTATTATCAATGTAGTTTACCGTTTTCGTTTGATCATCTAATTCTTTCATACAACTCCAATTTTCATGTGGCCCACCACACCCTTCACAAGCCATTATCGAGACCGTTTTTGCCATTTCTAACTTTTTTATTTTTGAAGAAAGGGCCTCGATTTGGGCTTGCAAAGAAGTGCTTTCATCAGCCTTATGGGCGCCCGAGGCAATAGATTTATTACCTCGGGGAGTGTGCCACTAAAAATTGGTTTGAGCAATTTACTCAATTTGATTATATATTTCATTTGGGCGACGATTACCTAAAAGTCCCCCAGAGCTAAAATCAAGTGTTTGTTTTGTGTGTGGCAACAACCCATTGTAGAAAGTGGATACTTGTTGCCATACCGCAAGACCGTGATGAGGACACTTTCTTAGTAGCTCCTTGAACCTTTTCCAAGTTTCATATAAGGATTCCCCATCCTCTTGTGAATATGTATTAATTTCAGTCATTAATTTAGCCGTTTTAGCAGGAGGGAAATACTTATATAGAAACTTTTGGGCTAGTTCATCCCAGGTGTTTACCAAACCAACTGGGAGGGTGTTAAGCCAAGCCTTAGCTCGGTCTTTTAGTGAGAATGGAAACATACGAAGGCGGATGGCGTCGTTTGATGCTCCATTGATCCGAAAGGTATCACATATTTCTAAGAAATTAGTAATATGTAGATGAGGATCCTCGTCCGCAAGCCCATCGAAGGTTACGGAGTTTTGAAGCATTTGTATCAAATGCGGCCGAAGTTCAAAGTTGTTGGCTTCGACATTCGGTGCATTGATAGCGGCGCCGAGATTACCCATGGTGGGTCGTAGGTAATCCATGAGGGTACGTTGGTCCGCCATTGGAAGTAGGTCCCCCGAAACTTTCTTTTGGTTTTTAGCTTTAAGTCTTTTTCTGAGAAAGCGTTCGGGTTCTTCTAGAGGTTCTTTTATGTCTCTACTAGAACTGGAGCTCATACACTACGTAGAAAGTTCAGATGTGGCGCCCGGGTTCCTAGTCCTGCAATAAAAACAGAAAAGAACGTTGGTCAGAAGGTTCACCACGGCCCCGTGCTCAGGTGAACACGGCCCGTGGTCAGAGATACAGTGATTGTTTTCCGGATCCCTGTTACTGAAGAGTTGGACACGGCCCCGTGTTGCACCGACACGGCCCCATGCTCAGCTCTCTGTAACTCGGAAAAAAAAAACAGAAAAATTAGAAAAAAACGATTAGGCCATTGATTCCTAACTTTCTTAAAATCCTTGTGTCCCCGGCAACGGCGCCAAAAACTTGATGTGCGTGAGTGTGCTATGTAATTTTAAGTATATTTTAAGCCCTTTTTACACGTTAGTCAAGTTTTAAATTTATAAAACACGATATTTTACTAACACCAAACACACATATGGGCAAGTGCACCCATCGTGAGCGTAGTATAGTGTTGGCAAGATACCGAGGTCGTCCAAGGACACAAGAGCTTTTAGTACCAGTTTATCCTCAACGTCTAATCAAATCAAAAGTTAGAAAAAGGTTTTTAAACTAGAAAAATAAAAACTAACTAAAATGCTGAAAAATAAAATAAAAGTAAAAACAGATAGACAAGATGAATCACTTGGCTCCGACTCGTGTTTAGTGTAACCTTTGATTATTTCCGCACTTTTGCACTTTTTAAGAGATTATCTTAGTTATTGTAGTAGGCCCCTCTTTTGAAGGTGACGTTACCCTCAACCCAGTAGTTTGAGTCAGCAAGGATACAATCCTAAAGGGTCGGATTATTGAAAGATAATTAATTAAGTTATTAATGCATATTATGGTAGGCCCCTCTTTTGAAGGTGACGTTACCCTCGGCTAGGTAGTCTGAGTCAGCAAGGATACAGTCCTAAGTAGCCGGATTAAAGTATTAATAGTAGCTTACATATGAGGGGATCAAAGAGTTTGGACCCCCGCCATCCAATACCGGTGAGTATTGAAGGAGGTCCTACTAAATTTGACCCAGGTCCTTGCAGGATCTATACACTGAACAAGGCAAGACTCTTACCAAACCGTTCCCTTAACCCCCGACCAGGTAGCCAACATACCTCCATATAGACCGTGGAGATATGAATGGTGAAAATATTTTATATAGACAGTAAAATAATGCCAAGACACCACGGACAAACGATAAGGAATAATCACCTTCAACATAAGAAACTAGTTATTAAAGTCATTAATACATAACCAAGTAAAAAGTGCGAAAAGATTAAAAATAAAAAGTATTGCACTAGACACTTGTCTTCACCAAGTGATGTAAGAGACTTAGGCAAACATGGCCTTTGATTGTCAAGAACTCTTACGATCAATCTTAGATCCCGAGACGACTCACACACTCTATGATGGACAATGGATGATGGTGGTGGATGATGGTGTTGTGATGGTGGTGGGTGCAGTGTGAGAGAGGTGGTGTTGAAAGGGATGGTTTTCAAATGAGCCAAGCACCCCTATTTATAGCCTGAACAGCAGCCCGGGCACGACCACGTGTCCATTGGGCATGGCCCGGTGTCTATCCTCCTTTTCTGTCTTCATTAATTGCAGTTTGTCTGCATTAGTTGACCACGCCCCCGTGTCCGCTGGGCACGCCCCCGTGTGCAGAAGCATATCTGTACTATCAAGATTTGCCTGGATTCTGCGAATCATATAGTTGACCACGGCCCCGTGTCCGCTGAGCACGGCCCCGTGGTGGGCGATAGAAGCTTTTATAGCTTTGTCTTTTATGCTGGCACTTGGGCACGCCCCCGTGTTCACTGAGCACGGGGCGTGTTCAGTCTTCTGTTATCTTGTTTTGCTTGGGAAGATGATGTCGGGGAGGTCGGGCATGCCACGTTTGTTCCTTTTCTTGTATTTATGTTAGATTTAGTTGCCTTTTTGTTTCTTTTGTTAATTTGAGCTCATTTAATCCTGAAAATACAAAAGGAAGACAAAAACACACTTTTTCCAACATTAGTACTAAAAAGGGTTAGTTTTATGCCAAAATTGATGTAATTTATATGTTGCATTTTGTGCACATCAATTCCATTCTAAAAATCTTAATAAACAATAAAGAACGAGTGGAACTAAACGGGTTGGACCGGGGCTGGATAAAGGAAAAACCTCCTGATAGAGTTTGAGTGTGGGGAGGTTTTGTAGAGTTTGTATAGTTTGTTCGGTTTGTTTGCAGTTTTCTATTCTTTTTGTATATTGAGTCGTTTATTTTGTACCATGAGTCTAAGTTAGTATCGTTTGAGTCGTTTTTTTTAGAGTCGGTACTGCTTGGGTTTTTGCTTGTTTTTGTTTATGCAGGTTTGGATATGTACCACCCGTACTCAATCTCCATTCGGGTGTTTTTGGAGCTGCTTAGCAAATTTCAAGGAATTTTCCAAGTATACCAGTTAGAGTCAAAGCCGATCGCGAATGGAATGCTATACGATCGACCTAGATTGGACGAGAGTTTTGGAGCTTACGCGTTATTTTACCAGCTAAGTCCTTTCCAATTTGCCCTTAGTCTCTTTATTCTTATTTATTTTTAGTATTTTGAGTCGGTTTCCATCCTACATTGAGGGCAATGTAGAGTTTAAGTGTGGGGATGGGAAACTATCATTTGTATTTAGTTACTAGAGTCCTGAGTCAAAAAAAAAAAAAAAAACAAAAAAACAAAAAAACAAAAAACAAAAAAAAATTAAAAATTGAAAAAAAAGTAGGTTCGTTGCGAGTCCCGGTCCTTTAGCACGTAGAAAACAAAAAACCTTTTCAAAACGTCGGTAAAAAACGGTTTAATTGTCGAATTTACGAGTCGAGAGCACATGTTTCTTTAAGTTGCGGGATAGTAGGTTGACTGAATCAGTTTTTGGGAGTAAAAGGTTTTGGGATGCCTAGGATAGTGGATGGAGCCGGAGAGTTAATTGGTTGTGCATTGTCAATATCGGTAGCCCTTATTTTCCACATGATAGTGAGATTTGAGCCTTTACTTGTTTCATGTATATATGATCACTATTTTCGTTTCATGTGTGTTTACCAACTTTGTTGCGTTGCTTTAGAACTTGTGCGTTTTGATACAGTTTGAGACCTTCGGTTAGGATTTGACATGGATGTGATAGAGGCATTAGGATCACCCTATTTGTGTAGCCTTTGTGTTTGACTCGTTTCACCATTACCTTTAGACACCACTTTGAGCCTAAAACCATTCTTTTGTTACCCGTTGTTGATTTGATAACCGGATCGTATTGTGTGATTGTTATCTTTATCTTGAAAATGAAAAAAAATATATATATGAAAAAAAGAAAAAGAGGAAAAAGAAAAAGAAAAAAATAGAATAAAGTTGTGGGTCAAAATGACCAATATGTTAGTGTTTGTTTCGTGCTTATTCGGTTTATTGTGTAATTACGTGTTTAGCCACTTCTTCCCCAAAAAAAAAACCCCTACCTTTAACCCTTACCTACCCGTTAAAGCCCTCTTGATCCGTGCCGAATTCTAACAATTAGGTGGAGATCTGATTGGCGTACAAGCTTATGATAGTATGTTTCATAGTTCGGTTTTGAGAGTTCGCTCGAGATTACATATATATTAGCCGAGAGATGAGTGAAATTGTGAGGGGTGTTGACAGTGCATGATTGATTGCTTGAAGGTAAGAAAAACTTGATTAGGTATGCCCATTTTCATTTAAATATTATGATTCATCAACCTTTTGAATGTTGTAAGTCTTGCGAAACCGCTGTGTTTAATGATTTCGTAGTTCGCGTCATAATTTGTTTGAGACTTGCGTTATTGTTAAGTGTCTAAGTTGGACATGTTGCTTGGGATTTTGCTTAGGGACAAGCAAAAGGTAAATTGTGGGGATATTTGATGTGGTCTAAATTATACATATTTTTATATTAATATTCCTACACTTTTGAGTAGCTTAATGGCCGTTTTTATTAGATTCTACTCATAACTGGTTCATATCAAAAGTTTGATTATTCTAAGTGAAAACGAGCTAAAGTGATTACTATACGGGCGAATCTCATATTATTTGTTTATAGTATTAATCCTAGTTTAATTGATATGGATTTACAAACAGTTAAGAAAAAATAAAATAAAAAATCAACGTAGGAAAGAAGTTGAATGTTTGTGAATTGAAATTATTAAATTATTATATAATATAATTTGCAACTTGATCTAAATTAATATTGGTTCATATTTAATGAATTTGCAACAGATATATCAATCATGATTGCCAATCAACAGCCCATAAGACATCTGGATGCAAAAGAATTATTCTGGACACATATAGTGGGCCACCAAAATAAGTTGATCCCAGCCATGCATGCATGTCACGACAACATGGGGTATTGTTTTGTGTTTTTGGGCTTTTGAAACAATTAATGGATTATTGAGAAAAACCCTAAAGCAATAAAAAGGAGGCCATTATATATAAAAAAAAAGATAACAGAGGACGGGAGTGGAGACGCACGAAGGTGATAAAGGACGCACACCAGGCGACATTGGAGCTGATTGAAGGTTTAGGAAGCTTCCGGTTCGAGTTTTGAGCATATTAGGTTCGTTAAACGTTAGTTTTTCGGTTTCTATTCGCTTTGAACTATGACTTCTATTTTTTTCAGACCTTGTTCAGTTATTTTGTTGAATATTATGAGTAGCTAACTTGTTTAAACTACCTGGGTTTAGATGAACTTGATGATTGTAATGCAATTTTGTCATGATTATGGTTATTTGATGTGATTTACATAACTTTGCCTTGTGATTGATCTTGATATTGCATGTTGGTGTGTTTTGATTGATTATTGGTTGATGAGTTCAGCGGTTTAGGCACATAGAAATATCCCCTAGACTTAGAGTTTAATTTGAATCATTGATCTTAGGGTTTTCGGTTTGAATATTGAGTTGAGAAATTGACCAATTCGATTAATAATTGAAATCAATATACTAAAACTTGCATCCTCATCTTGTGACTCGAAAGACGATTAAGGTGAGCTAGGTTATTAGCTAATCATTGGTGGGTAGATTGGGTGACCGATAGCTCGGGCTCGTTTATTGCATCGTGGTAAAGGTTTCCTAGGATTTCAATCTTCAAGGTTTGGTTTGCTTTGCGTTTTGAGAGTTTTGGGGGTAGAGTTACTTTCATTTCTTGATTCTCGTAGGATTTGGTATCGATAGGTCGAGCCGGTTTGTTCTAGCACTTCACATTTCGTCTTTATCTTTCGTTTGATACATCTCTAGCGGGGGGTTAATCGAGGGAGTAGGATATTTAACCATTGTCACTGTCAGAGTAGCATTGCATGATTCTAGGGATTCGACTCCTAGGTAGTCCTTGTCTCATATATATTTGATCAAACTTTGCTCTCGTGTTCGTGTTTGTTTCACGTTGTTTGTCGTGTCTGCCATCTTCTTAATCATTTAGGGTATTAGTTTAAACCTCAAAATCCAAACAAACCAATTAAGTATTAGTTGAGTCAGAGTCTAGTTTAGCGTCGCTAGTGTCTCGTGGGTTCGATACTCGGACTTCATTAGGCTTTACTACGTACGATAGGTACACTTGCATGTCAGTGGTCTAGCATTTAGAGTCTTAGTTTATAAATTTAAAACTAGGGTGTCTAGATTAGGTTAGTTTTTTATAGACCATAATTTGCACATCAGAAACTTCTGATAGCTCTAACGAAGGATGGGGGTGGTAATCGAGAAATAGTGTCTATTTTGGCTCGATCTACCTCCATTCCTTCGCTTGAGATTTTGTGACCGAGCACTATTCCCTCTGTTACCATGAAATGGCATTTTTCCCAGTTAAGGGTGAGGTTAGTTTCCTCACATCGGGATAGCATTCGTTCAAGGTTATCGAGGCATTGGTCGTATGAATCTCCAAAGATAGAAAAGTCGTTCATGAAGACCTCCATTGTCTTTTCTATCATGTTATGGAAGATGGCCACCATGCAACATTGAAAGGTTACGGGGGCATTACATAGACCAAAAGGCATGCGTCGATAAGCAAAAGTTCCATAGGGACATGTGAATGTTGTCTTTTCTTGGTCTTCGGGTGCTATCGGAATTTGAAAGTATCCTGAAAAACCATCCAAGAAACAATAAAATTTATGACCGGATAATCTTTCTAGCATTTGATCAATAAAAGGTAAAGGAAAGTGATCTTTCCTTGTTGCCTCATTTAATCGACGATAATCTATACATACCCTCCATCCTGTGACGGTTCTCGTTGGTATTAATTCATTCTTTTCATTAGTTATTACCGTCATACCTCCTTTCTTTGGAACTACTTGGACGAGACTTACCCAAGGACTATCGGAAATTGGGTAAATGAGTCCGGCGTCAAGTAATTTGATGACTTCGTTTTTTTACCACTTCTTGGACATTTGGATTTACTCTACTTTGTGGTTGTATTACCGATTTATAGTCATCGTTCATTAAAATTTTGTGCGTGCACATGGAAGGACTTATGCCTTTAATATCTACAAGCTTTCAAGCGATCGCATTTTTGTGTTTTTTTTTTCAAAAGTGTAATTAATTTTTCTTTTTCTAAACTAGTTAATTTTGATGAAATAATTACAGGTGATTTACCATCTTTGTCTAGAAAAGCATACTCCAAACCTTTTGCAAGTTCTTTGAGCTCAAGAGGTGGGTCTTTAGGAGACTCCTTATTTGGTTGCTCATTTCGATCACGAACCACAAAAGTTTGTTCTATGGCGACCTCTTCTTCAACAAAGTGGTCAATTTCTTCTCTTGTATCGGGTGGTTCATCCTCATCTTCAATTAGGGGTCATTATTGCCGAAAGGATATTTCATTCAACGCTCAAGATCGACACTCTTTTTAAATGCCCCTAATTGAATAGATAGATTATTGTACTTCTGATTTTTCAAGGCTTCGTGTGTTTTTACAAAAGGTAGTCCCAACACTAGAGGAGCGTCATCAAGGATGACAAAGTCGGTTGGGACTACCATTTGATTTGTTTGGACCAAGACATCCTCAACTACCCCTATTGATTTTATTACTTTCCGATTAGATAGAAAAATGGGTATTTGAAGTGGAGAAAAATAACCAATACTTAATTTTTCGAAAATGTAGTTTGGCATTATATTAACACAAATATCTTTATCAATTGTAATATTACTAATAAAGGAATTTTGAGAAAAACATGAAACCGGTGTAATGTTAATTTCAAATGGATCTTTTTTTATTAGCGAATTTTGATAATTTGTTAACTTAATGCTTACCATTTCGTCAATTTTAGTGTTAGTGTTTAACTCTTTTAAAAACTTAGCATGAGTGGGTATTAAACAATGATTTTCGAAAGAAGGAGACAAGAGATTAATTTCTTCAAAATTAGACTCTTCTTGAATTTTAACGTTGTCGGACTCACCTTTTTTGTTGTTTAACTCATGTGTCGGCTTTTCACTTATTTGTTCTTCTATTTTTACATTTTCAACTATCTCTTCTTTATTACGAGTTAATTCTTCCCTTGCGCGGGACTCCTCTTCCCTTGCGCGAGATTATTTTGTGCATCGTTCGATAGTTTTAATGTGTTCTATTATCTTATCGGCTATGTGGGTGATAGAGTAAGGATCTGGATCCTCAAAGCTTGAATCCGGATGTTCGATCCTTGGTTCCTCATAACACTCATATGAAGTAGATGGTTCACACCATTGTTCCTCATTGTAAGTATATGATGGATAAGGGTCGTAATTTTGTTCGTCATAATACTCATATGAGGTGGGTTGTTCACGCCATGGTTCCTCATAATAAGCATATGAAGGTGGAGGCTCATATCGTGGTTCCTCAAAGTATGAGTATGGAGGTTCATACCTTGGTTCATCAAAATATGAGTATGAGGGAGAAGGTTCATACATCGGTCTTCATAGGTTGTATATGAAGTTGATGGCTCGTACCTGGGCTCCTCATAGTAGGTGTATGAAGTGGATGGTTGAAATAAGTCACAATATTGTACCGAGTGAGGGTTACCATAAATGGTGCAATAGTCTTCCCTATAATCATCATCCTCATAGGTGTAGTTGTAATCTCTTGAGTATTGATCCATAAGAATCACTCAGCAGACCACAACAGAGTCTCGAGACCAGAAAACAAAAATAAAAACGGAAACAGAGGCTGGACACGGCCCCGTGTTCAGTGAGCATGGCCCGTGTTCAGATTCTGTATCTGGGTGTTTTAATAAAAGTTACTGGTTTTATGCAGCACGCCCCCCTGTTCAATAAACACGGCCCGTGTTCAGGCTACTGTAAATGCAAAACTAACTAAAATGCAGAAAAATGCACGAGGTTTTAAAAAACTGATTAGGCCGTCGATTTTAAGCTTTCTTAAAATCCTTGTGTCCCCGGCAACGGCGCCAAAAACTTGATGCGTGTGAGTGTCGTATAGTTTTTAATGTATATTTTAAGCCCCTTTTAACACTTTAGTCAAGTTTTAAATTTATAAAACACGATATTTACTAACACTAAACACACATATGGGCAAGTGCACCCATCGTGAGCGTAGTATAGTGTTGGTAAGATACCGAGGTCGTCCAAGGACACAAGAGCTATTTGTACCGGTTTATCCTCAACGTCTAATCAAATCAAAAATTTAGAGAAAAGTTTTTAAACAAGAAAATAAAAACTAACTAAAAATGATGAAAATAAAAATAAAAAATAAAACAGATAGACAAGATGAATCACTTGGATCCGACTCGCCTTTAGTGTAACCTTTGATGTTTTCCGCATTTTTGCACTTTTTAAGAGATTATCTTAGTTATAGTAGTAGGCCCCTCTTTTGAAGGTGACGTTACCCTCAACCCAATAGTTTGAGTCAGCAAGGATACAATCCTAAAGGGTTGGATTATTGGAAGATAATTAATTAAGTTATTAATGCGTAATGTGGTAGGCCCCTCTTTTGAAGGTGACGTTACCCTCGGCTAAGTGGTTTGAGTCAGCAGGGATACAATCCTAAGTAGCCGGGTTAATGTATTAATAGTAGTTTACCTATGAGGGGATCAAGGAATTCGCACCCCTGCCATCCAATACCAGTGGGTATTGAAGGAGGTCCTACTAAACTTGACCCAGGTCCTTGCAGGATCTATACACTGAACAAGGCAAGAACCTTACCAAACCATTCCCTTAACCCCCGACCAGGTAGCCAACATATCTCCATATAGACTGTGGAGATATGAATGGTGTAAATCTTTTATTTTATATAGACAGTAAAATAACGCCAAGACACCACGGACAAATGATTTCACCTTCAACATAAGAAACTAGTTATTAAAGTCATTAATACAAAACCAAATAAAAAGTGTGAAAAAGATTGAAAAACAAAAGTATTACACTAAATGCTTGTCTTCACCAAGTGATGTAAGAGACTTAGGCAAACATGGCCTTTGATTGTCAAGAACTCTTACTATCAATCTTGGATCCCGAGACTACTACACACACTCTATGATGGATGATGGTGGTGGATGTGGGTGTTGTGATGGTGGTGGAGTGTGGGTGAAGTGGGAGAGAGGTGGTTTGCCAAGAGATGCCTTTGCAATGAACCAAGCACCCCTATTTATAGCCTGCACAGAAGCCCGGACACGGCCCCGTGCCCGCTGGGCACGGCCCCATGTCCACCCATCTTCTCTTTCTTCATTAAATGCAGTTTGTCTGCATTAGTTGACCACGCCCCCGTGTCTGCTAGGCACGGCCCCGTGTGCAGAAGCGTATCTGTACTATCAAGATTTGCCTGGATTTTGCGAATCTTAGCGTTGACCACGGCCCCGTGTCCGCTGGGCACGCCCCCATGTTGGGAAATAGAAGCTTCTACAACTTTGTCTTTTCTATAGACACATGGGCACGCCCCCGTGTTCAATGAGCACGGGGCGTGTTCAGCCTTCTGATGTCTTGTTTTTGCTTGGGAAGATGCTGTCAAGGGGTCGGGCATGCCACGTTTATTCCTTTTCTTGTATTATTGTTAGATTTAGCTGCATTTTTGCTTCTTTTGTTCATTTAACCCTGAAAATACAAAAGGAAGACAAAAGCACACTTTTTCCAACATTAGTACTAAAAAAGGGTTAGTTTTATGCCTCATTTGATGTAATTTATATGTTTCATTTTACACACATCACCAACCGAGTATTCAAAGGTGAGTTCACACTTTTCTTAAAAGCATGTGATTCCTAGTGGTTTGGGAATGGGTTAAACAACAACTATCCCCCTTGGGTGGGTGCAACCTGCGTATTCTCCTTGGGTCAAATGCGTACTATCCGTCCTCCTTGGGAAGGACGACAACCGTTATAATACATGTCTTAAGCTTATTAGACAACAACTCTATCTTAAAGTCCCTGCATATTTTATACCGACTTAATCGCTGGGCAATTGGCGAACGGGGTATTAGTTAAATAGTGCTATTAGGTTTGACAAGCCTCACACCGTGCCGCAGACGACGGGGGTGGACTAATATACTTGGACACTTAGTCAATGATGATAGACATTGACTCGGGGCACTCAACATAACTACAATCAGTAATCGGTATGGTACGGGTCTAGTGGTTTAAAACAGTGGGGTAGCTCCCCATGGAATGTTTTCATAAGAACAAGGAACTTAACAACTTATAGTTTTTGGAACAACATTAAAACGGACAACCAACTGTGAACTCGCCAACTTTTTGTTGACACCCCACTACATGCTTTGCAGGTCGTTAGGTACATGGCTGGAGCTTGCACGAGGAGTGGACGTTGTGGCTAGGAATCAACTGTTGGATTCCTACTATTAAACTTTATGATTTTATTTTGCTTAATGGTTTTTAAACTTTATGCTTCCACTAACACTTAAACTTGGTTTGGGTTTTTATTTTTTTTCGTAAACACTAAACGTTTGGGATTGTGATGGTATTACTTTATTTTACTTATCGTTCAGTATGATTAGTGATATGATCCTGGTCAGTCACACGCCTCGCGGTGATACTTCTCTTGTGGATTTTGAGGGTGTGACACTTTTCATGCACGTTAAGTTTTCATGATGCGTAGGCAATCACCTTGCCTCTTTGCATCAGTACGCACCATAATCCTGTGTGTGAAGCATCACAATAGACTACGAAGTCTTCAATTCCCTCGGGTAAAGTTAATACTGGGGCATTACTCAATTTCTATTTAAGAATCTCGAAGGATTATTTCTGTTTTGATCCCCAATCAAATTTGGCATTCTTACGAGTCATCGCAATTAAGGGAGTGACTATTCTCGAGAAGTTCTCAATGAACCTTCTAGAATAACCATCCAACCCCAAAAAGCTGCGGATTTCAGAAGGAATCTTGGGTGCTTCCCAATTCATGATCGCTTCTATCTTAGCTGGATCCACTTGGATTCCTTGTTCATTAATCCCATATCCTAAGAATTGGACTTCTCTAAGCCAAAACTCACACTTAGAGAATTTCTCATAAAGCTTTTCTTGCTTTAGCAAATTGAGAATACTCCTAAGATGTTTCTCGTGATCATCTTTACTACGAGAATAGATAAGTATATCGTCTTTGAAGACAATGACAAATTTATCCAGATATGGTTTGCAGACTCTGTTCATGAGATCCATGAAAGCTGCTAGAGCATTAGTGAGTCCAAATGGCATAACTAGGAACCCATAATGTCCACATCTGGTTCTGAAGGCAGTCTTTGGAACATCCTCACTCCTGATCTTCAGTTGATGATAACCAGATCGAAGATCAATCTTCGAAAAGAAACTTGCTCCTTGCAATTGATCGAATAAGTCATCAATTCTTGGCAAAGGATAATGATTCTTGATCGTTATCTTATTCAACTCACGGTAATCAATGCACATATGCATTGAACCGTCCTTCTTTTTAACAAATAGAACAGGAGCTCCCTAAGGGGATAAACTAGGTTGTATAAAACCTTTCTCCAAAAGTTCTTCGAGTTCCGCCTTTAATTCTTTCATCTCAGTTGGCGCCAAACGGTGTGGAGCTCTAGCTATTGGAGCTAACCTAGGCAATATATCGATACTGAACTCAACTTGCCTCTCTAGTGTAACATTTGTGCTCTGTAAATGATGTACGATGTAAAACAAATAACAAATGTCAATGAAACGATGTGTTTTGGTCTCAATATGTGTGTTTATGTGTTTGACAATTTCACGTTTTGATTCTAGTTCGATTTCAAGCTTTAATAGCTTTCTGGAAAATTATACGCGAACTATTACGTAAACGTAATCAGTTTAACGCGAAAAATGCTCCGGAATAGTGATATATTCTTAGCTTACCTTAAATAACCTCTACATAACTTAGAAATAAGTTTTGAAGGGTTTGGTGTGTCAAAAACAAGTTTATTTGATCATAGGGACTATTTACGACAAACTGCAAAAGTCTGCCGATTCGTATGAAAACGTACACTCCGAAACAAGATCATAATCTAAACATACCCTAAATATCCTTTACATAGCTTAGAAATAAGCTTTGAAGGGTTCAGTATGCGAAAAATACGCTTATTTGATCATAGGGACTAAAAGCGTAAAAAAATGCGTAAGTTTGCATATACGCGCATATCTTACGTTCTGACCATATCCGGACATCCAAAAATTTTTGAAATCATTAAAATATTTTATTTTAGTGGTGGGAATACAAAAATACCATTCGTCGCGCAATTTGGATCGTTTTTGCGTCCGGTTGAGTTTCGTCGTAATTAACCGGATAACGCGACCGTACGACCAAACGAACCGACATCCGTGATATTTCCAAGCATATTTCAAGTCCCCTATGCTTTAACATCCTTGTAGAGCCTTGAAAATGGGTTAACGGGGGTTAAACGCGTCGAAAATGCCTTAAAGTGTGTGCAGGGACCAAAGTTGTAATTTTTAGAAAGTCTGTTGTAGGGGATCGCGCTGCGCGATAGCTCTATCCCTTTGTGGTCGCGCGATGCGACAACATACTTTTGATAGAATTTTGTTTGCTGCATCAGCAGCTATGTGGCAGCCCCAAATTCAATGTTTTTATGACTAAGAACTTGAATTTGCCACCATTTAACCTGCATTTAACAAGTGTTTAAGCCACCCTAAGATCATGACAACACATAGGACACTTGTGATGATCTTGAGGATTCAAAAACACTATAAATACCCCCTAAATCTGCTCATTCCATTACTCATAATTATTTCTTCTTCTCTAACACTCAAGGTGGAGTTGCTACCTTCTTAGGAAGCCTCCCAACTGAGTTTTCTAGTTGATCTTTCAGCCATTAGAGCATTGTAAGTGTTCTTTCATGGCTAGTTCTTTATTTTCAGTAATTACAAGCTAAAAGTCAAACAGTTTTACTACCGTTTGACTTTTGGTTTTGACCACGATTTGGTCAAGTCAAAGTTCATTTGAACTTTGCAACGTGAGCGTAATCACGATGGTTATAGTCCCTTGCGATTATACCTACTGATTACCACATTGACTAGTCGAAGTGACGAGTCAAAGTTTCGGTCAAAATGCACGATTATGTGCATTTTGCGACGAAACTATTTTCGGGTATCAAAACACTTTGTTTTGATATCAAATCGGTTTTCTAACTTAGTTAGACATGTGTTAACATGTTTAACTCGTCACTTTTAGTTTAGTGCTTGTTTAGGATCGTAAGTCAAGTGGTCTAAACAACCGCTTAGGCTTTCAAACCCGACCCGTTTGGTCGATCATTAGGATCCGACCAAACATATTTTGTGAGCATAGTTCTATAGGGAATAACCTTCCAAGGTTATACCTTATGGTCACTTAGTTTGATTAGTTGTATGATAGGTAGTTTTTATGCCTTAGGAAAATGACCAAAATGCCCTTTTCATGCATAATTTGAATTTAAGCATATGTAACTTAAATTTTGACACTTAAACTGATTATGCAATGTTGTTAAACATGCTAGGGCATATAATACTTGTCATAGGACTAGTTAGACTATCCGAATACGCTGCGCATATGATGCGTTAAAGTAGCGTATACTACCTTAATGGGTCATAAGAACTTAGGATAGGTTTCAATTCAGAATGTAGGCTTGTTTAAACCATATCATATGAGTTCCAACACTCATTTGGTTTACGAGATCTCATTCTACCCGATCTTCCAATTTAGGTGTCGATTTATTAACATAGTGATCCGATACTAGGTGCCACTTGATTCCTTGATTCCCCGAGCTTGATAGTTCACTTAATCGAGGATACCTTGCAATCTCAAGTGAGTACATAGTTCCCCTATTTTACTTCTTTCAATTTTTTGGGGTGATTCATATGTGCTAAACGATTTTGATGCTTTCAAAAACAAATGCTATGGTTTATATTAAACACAACGATTTCAATAATGTGAATGAACTTGTTGGTACGTTAATACATAACACGAATGACATTCATTAACAATGATCAAGCCGACCAGTAGTATGTTATGGTACCATAGGATCTGACAAATCCCGTTATCGGACTATCGCCATGGTTCTGTATGTGGGTAACGACAGCACCTGATGATTGTTAACATACCCTTTGGTGGTTTGTTAATACGAGTTGAACGATTGGAACGAGTCAGAACAAAGGTTTGAATGTATTCAATGAGACGACCAAAAGTTAGTTTTAACAGTTAAAACATGAACGATTTGAACGAACTAAACGATTGGAACGATTTGAATGAATTGAACGATTGGAACGATTTAAACGATTGAACGATGGTTTATAACATGAACAAGTTGAACGATTGATTTTGATAACACAAACGATTGAGAACAAGTACAATTGAACGATTGGTTTTTGGTATGTGATTAGATAACGTGACGAGTGTAATATAATAAAAGCATGGTAGATACGCCGCTGATACTTCTTATATATAAGTGATTTTATCATATTACATTCCGTGGTGTTATTTAGTTCATTCGAACGATTGATTTCAAATGATGACACGCAACGATGTTTACTAAATAATATAAACCATACAAGTTTTCTACAAGGACGATTTACTATTGGTTTATGAAAACAAGGGTTTTAGTCAAGATTCATGGCAACGAGGTTTTATAAACTATGATCAACTTGATTTAAGTTGGTTAAACATATTGCAATACAAAATACTTCTCAAAACATGGTTTTCAATTATCGACTCTTGTAGTCGTACGAGGTATTGCAACATGTATACAAGCCATGAATTTGACACACTCACAAAACCTATGTGCTCGCCGACAATTTTATGCTGACTTTATTTTCACATATGTTTCAGGTGCTGTTGTTTGACGATGTTGATGATGACTATGCATGCTCACGTAGGAATGTACGGGGCCTTAGTGACTATAAAACAAGAAAGGCAATGTGTATGAACTTGTTTGTTTTACTTTAAGACAATGTTAAACATTTAATAATTCAATAAAATGAAACTTTAATCCATGTGTTGTGAAACAATGATTCTGTTACGACACTCCCTGATGTTTTCGTCGTGGTTTCGTTGTTTTAACGTGGTCGGGGTGTGACATCTAGGGGTAATCCAGGTAAATCTTCAGGGAATACTTCAGGGAATTCGGAAATAACTGGTATATCTTCTATTTTGGGCTTTGGTGTATCTACTGTCACTTGTGCCATGTAAATGACACGTCATCTCTTCAGACACTTGGAAGTTTTAAGCAAGGATGCATTCTCTGGCAATCCGTAGTGTCGATCCCCATGAATGATAAGTGTCTCGCCATATGGGGATTTGATTTTGATTATCTTTTTGTCATAGGCAATGCAGGCTTGGTTATCGGATAACCAGTTCATGCCTAAGACTATGTCAAATCCCGCAAGAGTCATGGGTAAAAGGTTTATTGGAATAGAATGATTCTTAATGGATATAGTGCATCCTTCAAGAATCTTGGAAGCTAATTATATTGTTCCATATGCCATTTCTACTTCATATGAATGTTCTCAAATTTCTTATGGGCATATTTAATAGTTCACTAAACTTATAGTCTACAAAACATTTATCTGCTCCAGAATCAAATAAGACACGTGCATAAATGTTATTAACAAGAAACATACCTGTTATAGCATTCGTGTCCTTCACCGTCTCCTATATGGTTAACTGGAAAGCTCGGGCATTCGGTTTCTTTGCCTCTGCAGACTTAGTATTTCCATCAGTTGTACGCTTGGGACAACTGGTCCTTATGTGGTATAACAACTGTTAGTGCATTACGTCTATTGACTTCGTCTTGAATCATGTAATAGGATAGGATAGTGCTCGAGGTGCAAGAAACTGAGATTAGAATGTTAAGAAGTGAGTTCGCTTGAAATGAACAAAACATGTTCAAGCGAAACCTACAAGAGTTGAGTTCGCTTGAATGAGCCTTGTCTATTTCAAGCGAAACCACATTATCCGGGTTCGCTTGAAGCTGCCTTGGTTCATTTCAAGCGAAACCTACACTCCTATAAATAGGGCACTTGACATTTTCATTTGGTACGACTTCTGGAATCTGTAACGAAGTGCTGCCAAAGTTTGTCCAGGTTGTAATCAGTGTTATTATCAATATAAGTGACAGATTTAATAGTTTCAAGCTGTTTTCACGTCCGTTTCACTGATTCCGCCTTTGAATCAGATATAAAGCTCTTCTGAACGACTCAGTCGGGTCCAACAACGATCCTACAAGTGGTATCAGAGCTCAGGAAGAAGAGTTTAGCTTGATATCATCTATTTTCTAACTTCTACACTTTCTGTTTAAATCTGAACAAGTTTTAACGGTCAAAATTGGATCAAATTTTCACAGATCGTGTAAAATTACATATTGACAAACCCTAGAAAGTTTCACTGCAAAATTCGAAGTAAAAATGACGAAATTGGATCAAAAACTAGGTTTCGCTTGATTGAACACTTTGGGTTTTGCTTGAAAATAGCTGCTAAGTTCACTTGAAAATATAGTTGGTTTCGCTTCAAACAGTCAGTTCGCTTGAAAAACCGTGTTGGTTTCGCTTCAAATCGACATTCGCTTGAAATCAGACCTGATCTAGCTTGAATCAGTGCTTTCGCTTGAAAGTTCACCAGGTTTCGCTTGAAGTGCTATCCAGTTTGAAGTGTCAGTTTTGCCTTTCGCTTGAAAGATGTTTTTCAGTGTCAATTTGGAATTTTGCTTCAACTTGTTGTTTCGCTTGAAGTCTCAGTTCGATTGAAAGTGAAAATTCCGAGTCAAGATCATTTCACACCAACCAAGTGTCAGTCAGTGTTGGAATATTTGATATTATTGATTCTGATTGTGTTTGTTTAATTTGTCCAGGTTTACATCATGGCTGAAGAATTCTACAACACATTTTTCAATGCATTCACATCCGAATCGTCCGAGATTACAAATGTTACACCAAAAACCATCACAAAAGCTATCAATGAGAACATCAAGCATGATAACCTCTATGGAACTCACTCAAAGCCACCAACTCTGGAGAGCATTGAAGATTATACATGGTGGAAAGAACATTTTCTCAATTGGGCGAAAGCGTATGCTCACGAAAGCTGGTTTTGCTTAGAGTTTGGTTACGAACGACCAAAAGATGATAAAGGCGAAGAACTTTCATTCAAGAAGTTATCAAGAGAAGATAAATCTGAGTTTGCTGCCGAGCAAAGAATGATTGCTTTGATCCAGTCTGCAATCAGAAATGATATTTTTGCGTTGCTGAATCATGATGGGTCATCTAAATCAGTTTGGGAAGCTTTACGTGTTAAAGCTGAGGGGGGTAAACAGATAAAAAAGAACAAAATTGCTTTACTTAAAAAAGAATTTGATCTGTTTGATAGTCTAAAAGGAGAGACAGTGAGACAAATGATTGAGAGATTTTGTCATCTTAAAATTGAACTTGAGAGATTTGAGATAGTGAAAACAAGAGAGGAACTTATAGATAAAGTGATTGAAGCGTTACCACGAGCTGATCAGTGGCAAACGTTTGTGTTTATTTTGAAAAATGATGCTTTATATGATACAATTTCTCTTGATGCATTGTTTGAAAAGATAGAGAGTCATGATCTGGAGTTACAAAAGCAAAGTAAGATGACTGGTTCTTCACATCAACAGAATGTTGGATTGTATTACAAAGGTAGTGTATCTTCGGAGAAAGGTGTTGGTTCACCAAAGACAGCATTCAGTGGTGAGAAGATGAAAGAACCTCAAACAACTTCAACAAGTCATCATTCTGGATATCATTCATCTTCAAAATCAAATTCTGATGAAGCTAAGGAGATTCTATGCAACATTGCACTCAAACTGAAGAATTCTTCGTCGATGAGCATCAATGCAGCTAAGCAGCAAATGAGTTTCCTTGCATCTGTTCTAGAATCGTATGAAGGTCTTGTAGCTGGTAAAATTGGAAACTCCGAATTGACCAAAGAAGACTACGACCAGATTGATCCGGAAGAAATGGAACTCATTGACATTCGCTGGTGTTTGGCAAGTTGCATTCGCAGAGCTCAAAGATATATGGAGATTACAGGAAAGCAATCGTTAGGTGGTCCGTCAACGAAGCTTGGATTTGACAAATCAAAAGTGACCTGCTTTAGATGCAAGCAAAAGGGTCATTTCAAAAGAGAATGCAGAAATTCTGAAGTTGCTGATGGAAATGAACATCCATTCAATGATGATTACTACCGAAAGGCAATCTACCATCGAAGCAGAGAAGAGCCTAAGATGATTGAAGATAAACCTAAATCGAGAGCTTGTTTTGTAATTCAAGATGATGAAGGTTTTGATTGGTCCGAGATATGTCCAGAAGAAGATCGTTTGGAGAATGTTCGAAAAACAGCTCATGGGAAAGCTATAACAGAGGAAAGAAAGTTTGTTTTTGTTGCTGAAATCCATGAAGAGAACAATGAAGATAAAGATACAGCTATGATCAAAGTGAAAACCAGAGAAGAGATTCTGGAAGAAAAGACCTACAGAGAAAGAAACATTGTGTTGAACAGAATGGATGAGATGCAGGAAGAATATGAGAGTGCTGTTATGAGCAAAAGATGGGATAAGAAGAGAGAATGCTACTTCAACAGAGAAGGTGAACCTGTTGTTCCAAAGAAAGATATAATCTTTGATGATGTTCTTCTCATAATTCCTTTGAGAGCTGAATACTATAGAAATGTGTTGAAAGATGACACATATGCTAAAAGGCATGAAAAGGAGATCAGATATGCTATGACATCGTGTCTGAGAAAAAGGGATGAAGAGAGAATGAAGAAGAGTGTTGAAGAGATGGTGAACAATCTGAAGAAAGATGCTGAAGAGGTGAAAGCAGAAGCTGTTGAAGTTGAGGTTGTGAAGGAAATCAAAAGTGAAGAAGTTGTTGTGAATGAAGAGGTTGAGAAAGCTGTTATTGAAGAACAGCAGATTGGAGAAGAGGTGAAGAAAACAGAAGAAGAAGTAAAGAATGAGAATTTGGAAGCTGGTAATGTTGGTGATGAAGTCGGTATTGAAGAAAAGCAAGATGATGTTGACCAGAAGCAAACTGAGGCAACTGCATCAAACACCGAGGTGCCAATCACTGAGGTACATTCTGATTCTGAAATCTTAAAAACGATTGATCCGTGCAAGAAATGCATGGAACCGTGCAGAGCTTGTACTGAAAAAGATGAGCAATTCAGAACAAGAGATCTTGAATTCACTAAAATTGAAAATATTTTTAAAGAAAAATGCAAAGAAATGCTAGAAAAAGAAAAAGTTTTAAAAGAAAATGATGAAAAATTTTCAGAAAAATGTAAAAAGTTAGAAACAGAAAATGAAGTTTTGAAAGAAAATGTTTCTAAAATGACAGAAAAATGTTCTGAAAAAGAAATTGCTTGTCAAGAAATGAAGAAAGAATATGACTCAATGAAATTAGCATATCATATTACGAAAGAGTCATACGAAAAAGTGAAAGATGAAATGAAATATGCTCTATCAAGAATGAATTATCTTTCTGAAACAACTAAAGAACTTAAACGAATGTATTCTATAAAACAAGATGTTGTTAATTCCTATATTGAGGATGTTGCTAAACTAAAGCGGCAGATTACTGATTTAGAACAGGACAACAACAAGTTAAAGAGTTATCATGTGTCGTCATATGTGCTTGAACGAATTTTCAATATAAAACCGGGAGATGGTGAGACTGAGCAAAATAAGAAGGACATTGGCTCAGAGTTTCATCAAGTTCCACCACCGGGAAAATTTGCATTTTATGATGAGGAAAAGGTCGAAAAAGCTTTCAACATGGTAGACAAATTGCTAGACAACATTGACATAACCTATTCCAAATCTGATGATTCTCATGATTCAGAGGTGGTATGTAAAGTTGTTGAAAGTGTGTTGAAAGAAGAGTCGATTGATACAGGTAAATCTGAATCACAGGATGAAGATGAAGGAAATCTTCATGATAGTTATTTGAAAAACACAAAATCCGAGAAAAGTTTGAATGATGATTCAAAAGGATTGGTTTATACCATGATTGGATCGGACAAATTGTTCTTAGATGTTGTATTCCCGATTCAGAATGTGATTTCAGAAAAGGTTGATAAAGTTTTCAAAATGGTTGAGATTGAGAAGTCTGAGATTTCAAAGTTTGCTGGTAAGAGTCATAGAGGTTCATATAACAAACCTGGTTACAAGAAGAAAAATATGAAGGCTGGGTTGGGTTATAAGAAGAAACAGAATCGAAACAAAAATGAAACGCCAAATTATCAGGAAAAAATGAGTTTTTTTCAAGGAAATAGTTTAGCAGAAGAAAAAGAACTCAAATTGAGACAGTCTAATGATGAGTTTTTGTTAAAAAGAAAAAGCAACAACCACGGGTCAAAGATGTGTCCATGAGAACATGTTTCAAATGTGATAAAAAAGGACATCTTGCAAGAAAGTGTCCAAATCTAAAACATGTGGATGTTGACAAAAAGAAGATTGATGTTGAGAAACAAAAATCTGAGAATGTGAGACAAAGGTCAACCAGATTTGACTCAAAACAAACTTGGAGGTACAACACAAACAAGTTTGCTTTGACTCAAAATTGGGAGTCAAACTCGTATAGGTTTGATTCTAGACAGACCTGGAATTCTCATACACCCAGATTTAAAACAACACAAAGTTGGCAAAAATCAGTTGATATGACAAAACCTCAAGAGTTTTGGAAACCAAAAGTTGTTGTTCAAAAACAAAATGTTCAAAAAGATTCGCATTTGTACAAAAGAGGTACTCCGAAAGGTCAAACATGGAGTGTTAAGAAACAAGAGATTTTTGTAAAAGATGAGAAAGTTGAAGTTAAAGTCGAAAAGGTCTTTGATGACAAAGATTTTCCGAAACTGCATGATACATATTGTGTTGAAATGCCTAAGGTCCAACAGACTTGGGCTAAATTGTTCAAGTAATTGAGTAGTTTGTTTGTGCAGATGCTCATGGAATTTAAAGATTGTGAGTTTGAAACTCAGAGCAGCCTGGCACAACAAGAGGAGGAGGCTGCTGCTGGACCCTGTGTTGGTTGAAACAGGGAGTTTATTTTCATTCTGTACATAAATAAATAATATTTTCAAAAACCCTAAAAATCGAAAATTTTGAAAAAAAAAAACCAAAAATATGTTTTTAAATTTTTGTCAAAAATAGAAAATTACAAAAATATGTGTTGATTGAATACGCCGAAACCCTCACGGCTGAACAAACATGATTACTTTCACAAGATTGAAAAACGGTTTTCAAACTGTCGAAAATCAATGGGTTGTAAATCATGGGGGTACATTATATTTTCTGCAAATCAGAGCACTTTTAGCAGAAAATGGATGGCGAGACAAAGCTATCAGTGTTGGTTGTCAAATTTTCTTTAAATGATTTTGCATTTTAGGGGGAGAAAAAATTGTCAAAAAATACAAAAACATTTGAAAATTTGAAAAAGTAAAAAACATGATAAAATTCAAAAATTGAGTTTTTGCGTAAAAAAAGAGGAAATGATAGTACATCAGTAGACAGTTACCGTATGCTAAAGAAATGGAAAGTTTAAATGTGTTAAACGATCTCACCATGGATGTGTCGGTAGATTTTTATACATTTAGTAAACTTTTTCGGGATATAAATATAAATTCAAACATGCTTATTTCGCGGGGAACACTACTTGGATATATAGGTAACCCCTGAAATCTCGTTTGAAAGGTCCCTCTTTTTGAAATATTAGGTCTTTATACTTAGTGATATCTGGGGTATTATTCCGAGACTTCTGCTGAATGGAAATTCTGACCTAGTCTCTGAATAATACTTTCCGCATTGCTTGAAACATAGCGCAACCCTCAGCAAATTGATGAAACAATAAAATTGATAGTCATTGCTGTTGTAATGCAAAAGATCCTCTAAAGGGGACACACCAAAAGTCGAGCCGTCATCTCTCTGCTGAACGGAAGTTCTGACCTGAGCTCTCACGGTTTCATACTATAATTTATTCCCCTTACAGATATCATCTACGTATACTCACCTGTAAGAATGAATATTGGGATCTGGATACGGGAGTATATTCAAGAGGTGGGACACATGAATAAGTTTAAGTCTTTAAAACATCTAATTCGTATCCTGAATCAGTTGAAATTTATATAAAAATTTAAGTGGATCAGTATATCGACAATCTAAGTGAATTGTTTAATTCTTAATGTGTAACTAAGCTCAATGGTACTTGTGACTTGTCAAAAACTGATATGATCCTCTGACGCAAACTCAAGCAAAAATATTGTCTGTAAATATGTTTGTACATATTTCTTTACTGCTTTATATTTTCAGAAAAATACAAAAAGATTTTTGATTCTGCTTTATTTTCAACAACCAATGTCTGAGATGCTGAGTTTCAAAATTTAAGTAAGCTGATTGTGTTTCTGAAAATAAAACAAGTTCATTAATTTGAAACTTGAATTAAAATAAAAAATTTCAAAAACAGTTTATGAATATCTCCAAGGTCATTAATTTGGACTTGGATGATTAACTGTGAGGGAGTTGGATTTTTTTAATGCTGCTAAATCATTTAGTTTGTTGATAGGGGGAGTGGTTTAGGGAATTTGATTGATGATATGAAAACATTGTATTTATAGATGTTTGAGTGATTGCAGATAGTCCAGATTACGATCCCGAGAGCAGAGTCTAAGGGGGAGTCTGAAGACAAGCTTGGAGCAAGGAGGAGCTTGTAGATGGATAGCTAGGTGTCGATCTCAAAGCACGGAAGCTTGACGAAAGGGGGAGCCTGAAGCTGATGAAGAAGAAAAGGATTGATGGATGTTTATTTTGTTACAATTTGGATGAGAAGGCAGAATGATCAGGACTGAAGATGTGTCATACTGAAGACTAGACACTGAAGACTTCGTCAATATCCGAGGGGGAGTCTGTTAGTGCATTACGTCTATTGACTTCATCTTGAATCATGTAATAGGATAGGATAGTGCTCGAGGTGCAAGAAACTGAGATTAGAATGTTAAGAAGAGAGTTCGCTTGAAATGAACAAAACATGTTCAAGCGAAACCTACAAGAGTTGAGTTCGCTTGAATGAGCCTTGTCTATATCAAGCAAAACCACATTATCTGGGTTCGCTTGAAGCTGCCTTGGTTCATTTCAAGCGAAACCTACACTCCTATAAATAGGGCACTTGACATTTTCATTTGGTACGACTTCTGGAATCTGTAACGAAGTGCTGCCAAAGCTTGTCCAGGTTGTAATCAGTGTTATTATCAATATAAGTGACATATTTAATAGTTTCAAGCTGTTTTCACGTCCGTTTCACTGATTCCGCCTTTGAATCGGATATAAAACTCTTCTGAACGACTCAGTCGGGTCCAACAACGATCCTACAACAACTCTCCCGAAACCCTTAAACATGTCCCATATGTCCTAAAATACACCCCGTATACGAAAAATGGACCCGAAATATCTTTATTATAATCAAAATCAAATAAAACAAAATTCCCTACTCGCTCACGGCGCGCGACAAAGACAACAGGAGCTGTTGCGGGCCGCGACCCCCTTGACACCAGGCCGCACCCTAGGCCGCCACATGTCATACTGTGTGTCGAGGCTAGTACCAAGTCAGCAAAGCTAGGGCCTAGAAGTCCTCGCAGGCCACGAAGGCTTAGCCTTCATATGTCGCGGGGCGCAACAGAGTGGACGAACAACCCTATAAATAGAGGCCATCAACTTCATTTCAAAATCGCTCAAAATCTCGATCTCTCTCTAAATTTCTGAATTAATAGATGTAATACTCGGGCATTATACCCACTAAATAACGAAGCTCTGCCTCGATGTAAGTATTATAACCCCCGGTTACGTATTAGTTACGCTGCCCGATTGATCTAGTGCTCCGTAACGCATGTCGAGGCTCTGCCTGACTCAGTCGTTGAAGTTCTGTCTCAGAGAGGGTATAGCTAATGTAAATTTGGGTTATTATACTAACGCGTGTGCATTGTTTAAATTAATAGATTATAACCAGGAAGTCACAAGGAAATACCTAAATTAGCAATGTGAGTAATTCCTCTTTTTGTAAACTATTTTTACAAAACCTCAATTATTTTACATTATAATTAAAAGTGATTGAGTATTTGTAATTCTGCAATTATCGTCGGTATGTCGGGGTTTTGTATACAAAATTTGTTACTACACTGTGAGTAGTAGCATGACCATAAGTCAGGATTGATAGTACCGTGGGTGGTAATTAAAGTAGATGTAAACAAATGTAATTGCTGGATTGCCCTCAATGCTGTAAAATGATAAAACTTGGTTTGATTAAACTGGGATTCACTCACCAGTATTTTCCACTAACAAAAATGTTTTAAACGCGTTTCAGGTAACAACATGTGAAAGCCAAATAGAAGCCAGCTGGAGAGCACTGAATGGTTGGAAAAGTGACTATAAAAGTTACCTAAATAAAGAAGAAGTTTTATTTGAATAAAATAGGGTTTATCCCTATAAAAATATTATGAATGGAAACTTGGGTTTTACACATGTGTTTATTATTTATAAAATGAGGTGTTTTACTCTGATAAAATATTTCCTAACTACGGTCCTGATGTAAATTCCGCTGCCAAATTAATAAACACCGATACCACCGTACGTGCGAGCTCGCGACCGTCCGCCTCCCGGGGCAAGGGGTCGGGGGTTGCGACAGGAGGTGGTATAAGAGCTACAACCATTGATTTCAGCCACAGAAGTGTTCTGCTGATATCAAAATTGTCAATTCTGTTAGGAAATAATCTATGTGACTATGTGCATATCTGTATATTATTGTTTTGTGTTATTTGACAATCTGTTAGTTTACAGTATGAGTGATCAAGGACCCTCTGACGCCTATTGTCACCTCTCTAATTCTCCTAGAGATGAAGGAACTTCCTCACAGCCTACTCCTTCGGGGTATTCAGCTGACACCGAAGAGGGGATATTCATCTTTAAGGCGCAATCCGCAAAACCATTCCCTACCAAAAAGAGAGGATGGTTCAGTCGGGGAGCATATGAGCATAGGAAACGGATGAGGAAATTACAACAACAAAGGGCTTTAGCAGTATCAAATAGGGAGATAAACGCCCAGACACAAGACATAATCAATAGGCGATTGGCCAACTTTCACATATTAGCTACCACTGCCGCAGACCCAAACCTAGAACAAATCATTGCACCACAACCGCTACCACTATTCCCAACTCAACCCATGGAAATAGAACCCAACCGAGAAGAACCGCTTCCCATACCAGCTTTTAACCCTGATGAAATACCTAGAGTCCCAGCACCCAATCCCTAGCATATGATCCGTGGAATGATGACCATATGGATTATCGAGAACTCTACCCACAAGAGGAACCCATACCAAACCCATTAGAACCATACCCCAATCTTGACCCTCTAGATCCATATTGGGATGCTGACCAGTATGTTCGGGAAATACTAGAAAACCCATACCCATATGGAGACCCTTTACCACCGCACCCTGACCATACCCGCACCACCACCACCCATGAGTACTGAAAACATACAGGAACTCCGCACATTTGGTGAGGAGTTAGTAGATGAAGGAGAGAGAATAAGGCAAATAGGGGAAAAGCTCGTTTGGAAGTACGACGAGCGAAATATCTAGTACTGGATGAACCCCTAGAAATAATATATATATATATATATATATGCGTGTAGTTTGAAAAAAATCAACTAAAATAGATAATCTAATACCTACTGATGCATAACTAGTAGTATGTTTTAAATTCCAGTTATAGTTTGTAATAGACACATAAATATAAAACAGAGTCAATGTCGCAATGCTCGACGGTTTTGACCAATGTGTTTGTTTGTGCAATTGTTGGCATTACATCTTATTCTGTGATATTAATACTAGATAATTGTTTGAAAATCCAGATGGACAATGAAGAAAATCAGGAAAACCAGAATAATGATAACCAAATAAATAACAGTGCCATTCAACACATAGTAACCAAGGAATTAGAGATGCTATGCCATATATCATCCAAACTGTTAAAAAAGCGGAAAATAATAAAAGTAATAGTGGAAGTAAACGACCACCTACTGAACCCAGTCACAGCGTAAACAATGGACCGTTACTTCAATTGCCTATTCCAAAAAGAAGAAGAACCATGTCATATGGTTGTTCTTACAAGGAATTCTGGTCTTGCAAACCAATAGAATTATCTGGCAACGAAGGAGCCATTGCAGCTCTATGCTGGATAGAAAAGTCAGAGGCCGTCTTAAAAATAAGCAAGTGCGCAGAGGAAGACAAAATCATGTTTGCTTCCAATCTTATTAAGAATGCAGCCTTAGAATGGTGGAATAGTTCCAGTCTAGGGGAAGTGATAGAGTCTATAATATGGAATGGACCGAGTTTAAGAACATGATCGAAAGGAAATTCTGTCCTCCCAATAAAAAAGAACAAATTGCTAATAAGTTCTTAAACCTTAGAATAACTGGAGTAGAGTGTAAGCGTTACACTACCGTATTTTTCGAATATGCTAGAATAGTGCCAACCCTAGCCACACCAGAACTAGTATTAATCTCCCGTTACATCTGGGGATTAATCAGTGAAATTAGACATGTAGTCAAGGCAGCTAGACCACAAACCATAGAAGAAGCTGTAGAACTAGCAAATACCTTGACTGATGAATTGGTACGTACACAAGAAGGGAACCAGAGAAAGAACCTAGTCCAGAAGCTTACCCAAGAATTTCGCTACGGTAATTACAACCATGGGAAGAACATAGGTTCTACTTCTGCACCTTACTGCAAGTCTTGCAAGAAGAAGCATTCAGGAAGATGTTCCACATACTGCAACTTCTGCAAAATACCGGGCCACAAGGAAGAAGATTGCAGGAAGAAACCCAGTAATGGAGTGTGCTTCAATTGTGGAGAAAAAGGGCATATCAAACCGAACTGTCCGAAACTAGCTCCATCCATGAACAACAAGACTACTAAGAATGATGGAGCATTTGTTTTGACAGCTGAAGAAGCCAAAATGGTTCCGGATATGATTACCGGCACGTTTTTAGTTAATGATGTTTTTGCTAAAGTATTATTTGACTCTGGTGCGAACTAAAGTTTTATTAATACTTCATTTTGCAAAATTCTTAATTAACCATTAACTAAACTTCAACAAGAATGTCTAGTGGAGAGGGCACATGGAGAATCCATTAAGATCACTGAAATCTTGCAGGGAGCAAGAATAGAAATTCTAAAACATAAATTTATTGCTAACCTTTACCCAATGAACCTAGCTGGATTTGATGTTGTATTAGGAATGAATTGGTTAGTAACCAATAAAGCCAGTATCTTATGTGATCAAAAGTCAATACAAGTAAATTCACCAAAAGGTGAAAAGATCACAATTAAAGGAAATATGCCGACTAGATCTACGAAATTCATCTCTGTAATGAAAACCACAAGTTATGCAAGAAAAGGATCATTAGTGTATGTGATTTCCATAATCATTAACACTAAAGGAAAAGAATTGAAAGATATTCCCGTAGTATCTCAATTCTCAGATGTTTTTCCTGAAGAGCTACCTGGACTACCACTGGATCGGGAAGTTGAATTCAGAATTTACCTACTACCAGGGACAACACCGATTGCCAAGGCACCTTACCGTTTGGCGACAACAGAGATGCAAGAATTAAAGAAACAGTTGGATGAACTATTGGAGAAAGGGTTCATACAACCAATTTCATCACCTTGGGGAGCACCAATCTTGTTTTTCAAGAAGAAAGACGGATCAATGCGTATGTGCATTGATTACCGAGAACTAAATAAAGTCACGATTAAAAATCGGTACCCATTACCGAGAATCGATGATCTTTTTGATCAACTGCAAGGAGCTCGATTCTTTTCTAAGATCGATTTACGCTTAGGATATCATCAACTGAAAGTACAGGAAGAGGACATTCCTAAAACTGCATTCAGAACAAGGTATGGTCATTATGAATTTACCGTCATGCCATTTGGTTTAACCAATGCCCCAGCCGCATTTATGGACATGATGAACAGAATATGTAAACCATATCTAGAGAAATTCATAATTGTCTTTATAGATGATATTCTCATTTACTCTAAGAATAAAGAGGAACATGCAACACATCTGCATGCACTTCTTACATTATTGAGAAAGGAAAAGCTTTATGCTAAATTCTCAAAATGTGAATTTTGGTTACAAGAAGTACAATTCCTTGGACATTTAGTTAATCATGAAGGAATCCATGTGGATCCCACAAAGATCGAGGCAATTACTAAATGGAAAGTCCCTGAATCACGAACGGAGGTGAGAAGTTTTATTGGACTAGCAGGCTATTATAGACGGTTTATTTAGGATTTCTCTAGAATAGTCATTCCTTTAACAAAACTGACCTGTAAATCAATTAAGTTTGAATGGGTACCAAAACAGGAAGAAGCCTTTAGAATCCATAAGCAAAGATTAACCAACACACCCATACTAGCGTTACCAGAAGGAACTGAAGACTTTGTAGTCTATTGTGACGCTTCTAATTTAGGTTATGGATGTGTGTTGATGCAACGTCAAAAGGTTATAGCCTATGCCTCTAGACAACTTAAGAATCATGAAGAGAATTATACAACCCATGATCTAGAATTAGGAGCCATAATTTTTTCCCTTAAAATTTGGAGACACTATCTTTATGGTAGTAAGTTTACCATTTTCACCGATCATAAGAGTTTAAGATATGTTTTCAGGAAAAAAGAGTTAAATATGAGACAGAGACGCTGGATGGAAATTCTTAGTGATTATGACTGTAGTATCCTGTATCATGCAGGAAACGCTAATGTAGTAGCGGATGCTTTAAGTCGAAAGTCTCATGATAAGCCAAGGAAAGTACGTTCTCTCAAATTAAATCTGCCGATAGATTTAAATGAGCAAATTAGAGCAATACAAGAATTAGTAATCAAGGACGACACTGAGAAATTAAAGGGAATGATTAAGGAGTTAGAACAAGGAACAGATGGAATTTAGAGATTCCATAAGAAAAGAATTTGGATACCTAAACAAGGAAACCTACGCCACCGAATTTTAGAAGAAGCCCATAAGTCTAAGTATAGGATACATCCCGGTAGTGATAAAATGTATCAAGACTTAAGAAAGAATTTCTGGTGGATAGGAATGAAAAAGGATATAGCAGCCTATGTGGCCAAGTGTTTAACCTGTTCACAAGTTAAAGCTGAACATCAGAAACCCTCAGGTTTATTGCAGCAATTGGAAATGCCTGTATGGAAATGGGAATTGATAACCATGGATTTTGTTACCAAATTACCCAAGACAAGAAAAGGTAATGATACACTCTGGGTGATTGTAGACAGATTAACCAAGTCTACTCATTTCTTACCGATGAAGGAAGTTTTCAGTATGGAACAATTATCTAAGTTATATGTAAATGAAATAGTTTCATTACATGTAATTCCTTTATCTATTGTGTCTGATAGGGATAGCCGTTTTACTTCTCATTTTTGGACTAGTTTCCAAAAAGCAACGGGAACCAAGTTAAATCTAAGCACAGCTTATGATCCTTAAACGGATGGACAAAGAGAAAGAACTATTCAGACAATGGAAGATATGCTTAGAGCTTGTGTAATTGATTTCGGAGGAAATTGGGATGATCATTTACCACTAATAGAATTTTCCCAATAACAGCTATCATACCAGTATTAATGCTGCACCATTTGAAGCACTTTATGGACGAAAGTGCCGAACCCCAGTTTGTTGGGAAGAAATTGGAGAAAAGCAACTATCTGGACCAGAGATAGTGCAAGAAACAATGGACAAGATTATTCAAGTCAAGGAAAGATTAAAAGCAACACGCAATCGACAAAAGAGTTATGTTGATAACAGGCGAAAACCGTTGGAATTTCAAGTAGGAGATAAGGTATTATTAAAAGTTTCGCCATGGAAAGGGATAGTTAGATACATCAAAAGAGGAAAGCTAAGCCCCAAGTATGTTGGTCCTTTTGAGATTATTAGAATAATAGGACCAGTAGCTTATCAGCTACAACTGCTAGAAGAAATGGCAGGAATACATGATGTATTCCATGTATGTAAAATGCTTAGCAGATGAATCATTAGTAGTACCTCTTAAAGACATAGAGGTAAATGAGAAGCTTAAGTTTGTAGAGAAACCACTACAAATTGAAGACAGAAAGATCAAGAATCTCAAACACAAGAGATTAGTTCTAGTCAAAGTAAAATGGGATTCCAAAAGAGGACCAGAATACACTTGGGAGTTTGAATCCAAGATGCAGAGGAAATATCCACACCTGTTCCAGTATACCTCGAGGACGAGTTCTAAAACAAGGTGGGGAGGATATAGCAACTCTCCCGAAACCCTTAAACATGCCCCATATGTCCTAAAATACACCCCGTATACAAAAACTGGACCCGAAATATCTTTATTATAATAAAAATTAAATAAAACAAAATTCCCTGCTCGCTTGTGGGGCGCGACAAAGACAACAGGAGCTGTCGCGGGCCGCGACCCCCTTGACACCAGGCCGCACCCTAGACCACCATGTGTCATAATGCGTATCGAGGCTAGTACCAAGTCAGCAAAGCTAGGGCCTAGTCTACAAGCCCTCGCGGGGCGTGACAGAGTGGACGAACAACCCTATAAATAGAGGCCATCTCCTTCATTTCAAAATCGCTCAAAATCTCGATCTCTCTCTAAATTTCTGAACTAATATAAGAAATGCTTGGACATATACCCACTAAATAACGAAGCTCTGCCTCGATGTAAGTATTATAACCCCTGGTTACGTATTAGTTACGCTGCCTGATTGATCTAGTGCTCCGTAACGCATGTCGACGCTCTGCCCGACTCAGTCGTTGGAGTTTTGTCTCGGGGAGGGTATAGCTAATGTAAATTTGGGTTATTATACAAACGCGTGTGCATTGTTTAAATTAATAGATTATAACCAGGAAGTCATAAGGAAATACCTAAATTAGCAATGTGAGTAATTCCTCTTTTTGTAAACTATTTTTACAAAACCTCAATTATTTTACATTATAATTAACAGTGATTGAGTATTTGTAATTCTACAATTATCGTAGGTATGTTGGGGTTTTGTATACAAAATGTGTTACTATACTGTGAGTAGTAGCATGACCACAAGTCAGGATTGACAGTACCATGGGTGGTAATTAAAGTAGATGTAAACAAATGTAATTGCTGGATTGCCCTCAATGCTGTAAAATAATAAAACTTGTTTTGATTAAACTGGGATTCACTCACCAGTATTTTCCACTGACAAAAATGTTTTAAACGCGTTTCAGGTAACAAAATGTGAAAGCCAAATAGAAGCCAGTTGGAGAGCACTTAAGGCTTGAAAAAGTGGCTATAAAAGTTACCTAAATAAAGAAGAAGTTTTATTTGAATAAAATAGGGTTTATCCCTATAAAAATATTATGAATGGAAACTTGGTATTATTTATAAAATGAGATGTTTTACTCTGATAAAATATTTCCTAACTACGGTCCTGATGTAAATTCTGCTGCCAAATTAATAAACACCGATACCACCGAATGTGCGAGCTCGCGACCGCCTGCCTCCCGGGGCAAGGGGTTGGGGGTTGCGATATGTGGCCTTTCTTACCACACCTACAACAAACAACATTCTTTAAATCCTTACATTCATGGGTCTTGTGGACAGTCCTCTTACAATGCCACATTGTTTTGGTTGCTGATCTGTTTGACACTGTCCCCAATGTCGTCTTCCAGATGTCCTGCACTCAGGCCTGTTATCATCAGATCTTTGTTGGTTCTTAATGAAACCAAACTTCCCTTTCTTTAAGCCTTGGAAGCGGTTATCCTCACGCTTCCATTTTCCATCAACCTCAGCCTTGATTGATCTCAACCTCACTTCATCTTAGGTCAGTGAGAGAGCTAGATCCATAGCGGATCTGAAAGTATTTGGTTTGGAGGCTTTCACCATCCCTTTGATCTCAGGTGCCAAACCACCAATGAAACGCGCAATGCGTTTAGGCTCTGGGGTAATTAGGTACGTAACTAACTGTGATAGAGGGTTGTAGTCGAAAACATACTTCCAACAATCCATGTTCCTCATGGTGAGAGTTAAGAAGTCAGCCTCCATCTTCTCAACCTCATGCGGAGGGTAGTAAGTTTCTTTGATTAGGTCCACAAACTTAGACCATCCCATATTATACATGGATACCTTCCCCATAGATTATATCATGGCCTTCCACCAGGTCAAAGCATCGTCCTTTAAGGACTGACACATAAAATGAATAATATCTTTCTCAGCACAATCGTTGATGTCAACCATAATTTCCATCTTGTCTAGCCACTTCATGGCATCTATAGCTCCTTTTTCCCTCGTGAAGTCACAAGGCTTGCAAGAGATAAAGTATTTGTAGGAACACCCTTCTTTAGAATTTCTGGGTTCTTTCTTGGCAACATGTTTTGGTTCACTCCTCACACTTAAGGAACAATGTGAACTCTGAGTTTTATGTGTGGAAGATGGAGGGATAGACAGGATTTAGAGTGCATTGGACATGGACCCATGAAATTGGCCATAAAATCAGACATTGCCTTACTGACTTTCACAGCAATTAGGGATCGAAGGTTATCTCCCTCATCCTCGTGGTAGACATGCTCCGCATTGTCATGTCTATTATCGGCAACACCGGAATTTCGAATTGGCATTATATCAGTGCTCGGGCTACAGGCCACAATAATTTATTGCTCCGGGAAAATCATTTGGATATATACATATATATATATATATATATATATCAAATGAGGAATAAATATTGAATTTTGTCTTGATGGTTTGATTTTTCCTAAATGATAATATTAGCGGTGGTCTCATTCGACCTCAAGGGCTATAAGGCTTGGAGATATCTCCTCCATCTTTTTCGGTCGGTGTGCATCACATTGTCAAAACCGCCATTAATAATTGCCAATAATGTAGGCTTGCCATATAATTTTTGGCTTCAAACCATTGAAGAAGATTTATCAATTTGTGGCAGATCAATAAAAGATTGAATTTAAAATATCGAAATGAATTACTTGGATAACTATGATGAAAATTTAAAAGATAATAAAAAATTTCATAAAATAAATTACAATACATGTCCAAAGATGGACTTTTGGAAGGAGATCATAATGCAATGTCCATATAGTACTTTTGGAAATAAAAATTACAAATGGAAGATAAAATTTATAGTCTTCAATCATCTCTTCTTCCTTTAACTATTTTGGAGAGTTTCTTGAATATCTTGCTTGTCCTCTGTTCTTTCTTTTCAGCTTGTCATTGGATTTGTTCCGCTCGTTCCAAAGCTAGGTTGATAGCTTCGATTGGTAATTATTGTTGCGGTGGTTGTGGTTGCAGAACAACCGGGTATGAATATCCGGGGTTTGGATAGCCCGGGTTTTGGTAAGTGGGAGGAAATGGAGGTGGGTATAAAGCATTTCGAATGACCGCCTGTAAATAGGGGTCAAAAGACAGAGCCGAATAATTATAATCAGTAGAGGCTACATTATAAGAAGTATTATATCCGGTCATATCCAGATATGTGGGAATGGGGTTATCATAACCCATAGGTGGTGGTTGAGGTAGTTCAACAATAGGAGTAGGGTTGGAGGGTCCACCCATTTGGGGGCCCTCTGGTATGGTTGGATAAGTTGGGGGTAGTGGTGGAAGTGATCCTGACTATTGCCCAACACACACTAACATTCGTGTACCAGTGTGAGGCTTCCTTGGTTGTGGTAGTGGTTGTTGTTGCTCCATTTGTTCATCTTCTTATGGAGGTGGATTAAAAGGTGTTTGAGGTTTATGTACAGGGGTATGATAGAAAGTAAATTGGTTGAAGTATTGGTCCCACTCATCAGGATCTTGGTAAGGTGAACCTGCATATGATGCAGTATCACTAGATATCTCTATGGGATGCAGATTTGTCCCAAATGGCGGCATCTCTAGGTTAGAGTCGTTTTCGAGTTGATTTTGGCTAGGATGGGGTGAATTTATGTAATGAGCTGGGTCGAATGAATCATGATGTGAGTGGGAGCGGGAATGGTAAGAATGGTGTGAATGAGAAGAGTGATGTGAGACTAAGTGTCTAGCGGGTTGTGATGAATGTGACTCACACTAATGTTAGGAATGTTCCGAGTGATATGAGGGTGATGGTAATAGTCGTGACGGTCCTCCCCGCATGGGACCTTTTCCCGTTCCATGTCGTCTTGGCGGCATAATTTTCCTGTCAAATATTAAAATCAATAACTATAATAGATATGAGTGGCCTTAGGTTAATGCCTAGAGTCAGAGTAGTCTAAGGAATTTGCTATTATGATATTTGAGCTTAGACACAAAAGGCTAGTGTGTAATTCGCTTAAACGTTGGCTCTAATACCAACCTGTCACACCCTGATTTCCCGGTGGGCCTGGACTTGGGGTTTAAGCATGACGATTGATAACAGATGTTCACGTATAGCACAACGAAAGTCTTGGGATTATAAATTAATATTACAAAGTCCAATCGTCCTGTCACACCCCAACCGATGGCGGAAACATCGGGATGAGACGAACAAATTGCTCAAAACTTCATAACACTATGTAACGGTATAATTTAAATTCAAATTTCATATCAAGACTAAAATTGTCATACAAGGATCAAAATAAAAGACAACATTGTTTCAAACAATACATCAAAATAACAACTTAATCTAGGTGTGTTTCTAAGTCCACCTAAATTGTGTTTCTTCTCATAACATCATCTCATCAATCAACCTGCAACATGTATTAAAATATATCAACAAAAAGTTGGCGTGTATACAAGTTTTCATACATAGCATAATATAGATTAAAAAGTTTAAAGTCTCGTATCCAACACGAATAACCAATATGCAAGTTTACTAATATGCTGAAACGGTAAACTATATGTTCAAACCCAAGAATACAATGCGTTAATTTTGACTATTGTTGGGATTGAACCCTACCAGAGGAACAAATGATAAAAGCCAAAATTGGATCAGAGCAGTGGATCCAGAATAAGCAGCTGTTTGCACTAAAGCTTTCCCCTTGCAGTGGTTATCTAGCAACTGGCCGACTTCAAAGCACTGCTCAATAGAACAACTGTTACTTAAGAGTCCACAGGTGGGTCCTACAAAAGGAAAAACCAAAATAAACATACATCCTTTGGTCAAACATTTCTGATTCATCAACCATGTACCATCACTGTATCAGGGAGTTCAGGTAACAAAGGTAACTCACATTCACCATGAACAGATGCTGGATATGATATTGTGATTTCACAAGTCAAAATCATTTCCTTCATCAGAGCAGCAGTTGTACAAAATGGCTGTTAAAGCTCATCCACTGATGAACAAACAGTGTTAGACCAAAATAGCCTTCTAAACCTCTATCACTACTTCACCCCTAACCACTGTTGATAAAAATCCATCAAAAATGGATAAAGATCATCAGTGTGCCAAACCCATCTTTAAAATCCTATCACCTCCATTTTAAGCCACTGATGGATCATCAAAGTCACCAGCAGTGATTAGCTCAGATGATTCACATCTGCAGCTTCACCTTTTTAAAACATCAATCCTCTACAACTCATCCATTTCACAAAACACTTGACAACAGCAATGAAAAGGGACTCTTTCAAAAAGATCAATCCCAAAACATTTGTCTTCTTGCTGGTCTTCTATCATACCATCAACAAGTCATGCACCTTGGGGTACTAAAAAGACTGAAAGTTGGGTAGATGTCATGTAAGAAGGGCTTCAACAGTTCAGTGACAACAAAATTGAAAAACTTGTGCCACAGCCAAAGAATGAGAATCCTTTTGGCTAAAAGTGGGTCCTCAAAGAACATTGCATATGCTAGAAGCATGATTGTCAAGATGTATCATAATCAAAAAGACACCAAGAGTATGAAAAAGCTTACATCAGGGGGATATCAATTCCTAGGAAATAAGCTTAGTGTTGTGACTGTGCACATGCAGCAGATGTTTCACTAATCACTGATTGAAGAATATTATGATGTTGTTGCTGTTGCTGAAAAGTCCAACTGACTGTAACTTCAAAGTATGTTATTGAATTTTGGTATAGTTGCTCAAAAGGCTTCTTTTATGCAGGACTGTCGAGTAGCTGAAATATATCATCAAAGATTCAATATCTCATTGATTCACCATCATTCACAATCAGACATCACTCTATGAAGGTTTGCTATAAAAAAAAGTTTGATTTCCCTGTCTCATAATCTAACTAAGGGTCAACTGGTAGATATGCTAACCTAAAAAATAGACATATTTACTCCTGAAAGGTTGATCCCTAGGACTGATATGCTTCACATGGATAAACAAGCAAAACTTGGTTGAACATGAATTATAAGCATTAAAATGTTTTCAGGAAATAAAAAATCCATCCTTAAAAATAGTTAAAATGAAATTTTTCATAAATCTTAAAAGTCTGTCCATAACCACTGTTTTTGGTTCAAACATCTGTTCTTCTAAATGTTGTCCACTGCTGAAAGTCAACCTCTCTTCTCTCCTCTCCTTATTAATCACTGTTGATAAAACATCAGTGTTTTAATCCACTGATGGGCTATCCACTGATAGTTGAAAATCAGCCACTGTTCTCATTTATACCGTTGCAACCACTGATATTGCTCCATCAGTGGTTTCCTACCAACTGTCCTCCATTATCATCAGAGGTTGTCACGTGGGCAGTACTTGGCCGTCAGATCTTTTGTAACCGCTGCCACGTCAGCATTCACTTTTTCCACCTATAAAACCCTGATCAAAACCCCAAACAGGGGTTTCACTGTCGAATCGAATTCAAAATTCCTTTCTCAAAGCAGTTACCATCAAAATTCTCTCCAAATCTTTCATTATCTTCTTCCTCTCGCAATCACACTAAAATCGCCATGGCCCTTCCATATAAAGCTCCTCATAATTACTTGTGCATACTTGAAAAACCAAGTGATAGCACCACATTCGACTCCGTTATTGACGCACTTTCATCCTCAAGGTACAAAACCTTGTTGACTTGCAATCCACCCATATATCTCGATACCCTTCGAGATTTTTGGAAACATGCTGAATTAGAAGTTCAGGACAAAAAGCCCTGGGCTATCACTTCTTCGGTAAAGGGAATTAAGGTTGCTGTCACACCTAAAGACATTTCCGAGGTGTTCGAATTGAATGATATTACAGGTAAAACTTCCTTCCCAAAAACCGATTATCAAACTGATTTCCTTGAGAGAGGGTATGCTGAGGAAATGAAAAAGGATACTTTGCAAAAAGGCAGTTTTCCTCCTGCCACAAGGTTTTTATTTCATACCCTCCTCATGTGTGTTTCAAATAAGACCACATCATTTAATGAAATTCCATTAAAAATCCAATATTTGGGTTATGCTATCTTGCAAAATGAAACTTTTAATTATTCCCAAGAGATTTTTAATGACATGGTCAGAAATGTTAATAACATCAAAGACAAGAAAAAACCATTTATTTTATTTCCAAGGTTTCTGAGCTTTTACTTGCAAAAGAAGATTCCTAATGATAGTGCTCATGTACTTATCCAAGGGAATCCTTTTCAAATCAACAGCCTATCTTTTGAAACATTTACAAGGCTGTCAGAACCTTCAAAAACACAAACAGAGGAGCCTGAGCAGAATTAAGCAGCAACCACTACTCCTTAGGCTACTGCTGTTGAGCCCACTGCTCAAGGTGAACACAGCAGCACAACCACTGCTGTGCAACCCCCACCTAAACACACCAAAAAGACCATTAAAAGAAAATCACAAAAGCCCCCCAAACCTCATAAAAGGTAACTCTGGAAGATGAGATCCCAGAGCAACTACCAGTAACAACACAAAAGTCACTAGAAACCACTGCTGCTACTTCCACACAGCAGTTGGATGAAAGATCTCAACCTGAGCCTCAAACTCCTCCTGCTTCTTCTAAAAAAGAACAGGTTGTATCAACAGGGACACCACATTATGATGCTCTGGAATCACTTGATTCCATCATCCATAGCCTAGCTCCTGGGGTAAATTCTCTTTCTACACCTCTACTCACTACTCAAATTCCATCACAAATACTGCCCTTGTTGGATGCACTTGAAATAGCTCAGACAGAAAACAGTTCCTCTCAACCACCTATCACTGAGAGTATGCCTCCACAAGTGACTGCGTCTGAGCTTCCTATCTTTACTAACCCACCAACAACTGAGGAGGTTACACCCCTTGAGTTACATGTAACTCTTGGTGGTAGTTCAAGTGAAGCAGCTACTACAAGTGTTGAACCCACTGGTTTACACTTGGACAGTAGTTTCATTCCTAAGACTTCCTTGAAGGCAATATCTTCTTTGGGAACCATAATGCCAACCTCTTTTGAAGATAGAAGACCCCAGTACCAAGACAAAAGGGGCATCAATGGATGATTTTTGGGATACTTTCCCTAAGTCAACCACTGATACAACCACTGCTAGTGGGAAATCAGATGATCCCATTAAGTTGGGTGATGGTTTAATGTACCAAGAATTGACGGATAGAGTTGACAAACTTGATACATCTGTTGCAGAAATCAAAGACATGCTGCAACAGTTGTTGAAAGCACAAAAGGTACCATCCACTGCTGCATCAGCTCAAACATTTGTTCCATCATCTGCTCCTACTCCAACTGAACTCTGGAGTTTGTTTCAACCTATGCTCATTCAACAAAGACAGTATGCTGATCAGCAACATGAAATTCAAGTTCAAAAGATCAGAAATATCATGGAAGCTAGGTTCAAGGATACCCAGGCAGATATTAAGGCAATCAAGGCCCACTTACTGAACACCACTGGCACTGCTCCTCCCTCTATCATTTTTGTGGATAACCCATCACCTAATGATGCCAAAAAGGGGGAGAAAATGAAGCAGTTAAAGAAAAAGGGATATGAAGATGGGTTGTACATTGCACCAGAAAATTCTAGTATGCTTACAGACATCCCTAAGCCAGATGGTTCTAAAAAGGTTGATGTAACCTTAAATGCCTTAGCTGATGAAAAGACAAGGCTGAAAAAGGATATGGAGGCAAAGGGTAAGTCAAGGTTTGAAGAGGAGAAGAAAGTTTTTATGGAAATGGAAGTTCAGGGTACTTCAGAGCCCAAGGATGAAGAAAATCCAAAGCCACAAAGAAGACAACCTACTAGAAAAGTGAGGCAACCCAAATCCACACCTTCCAGACTCACAAAACATGCCTCTTAAACTCCCAAAAACTCCTCACATCAAACCTCCAAACCAGCAGATGTTAAAACACCTGTTGTATCAACTGCTGTTGGTACTTCAGTGGTTTCAATAGCTGTTAAACCAACAACTACCACCACTACATCAACACATACTACAACCACTGCTCCCACTTCAACCACTGTCCCACCAAAAATCTCATCACCACGAAAAACATCCTCACCACCACAAAAGCCAGCCGCCAAAAAGCAGAAGACAGCTGATGACACATCATCAGTTGTAATGACAACAGTGGTTGAAACACCAGTTGTTTCAATAGTTGTTAGTCAGCCACCTTCCACTTCAATCACCACCACTCAAATCACTACTTCTCAACCCACCAAAACACCACCAACCTCTCCTAAACCAAAAAGGAGAAGGATAATCTTGGAAGATGATGATTTTTCACCACCTCCAACTTCTTCACAACCACTGACCCTTGTTACAATTCCTAACCCTGTTCCACTCTCTTCAGTAAAAGCTCAAAATCTAAACACTGCCATTGTTCATGTGGCTGTTCAGTATCCATTAGATCTTCCAGCAGTTAGAGAGGAGATAAAATCACTCTACTCTGAAGATGACCCTACAACAAGGGACTTGCCATCTCTTCAAGGATATCCAAGACCTAACAACATTGAAGAATACTTGAAGTTAAAAGGTCAACAAGCAGAGGATATCTCTAAAAGAAATCCATAGGGAAAATTTGATAAAGAGATTCAAAGATACTACCAATATCTGCTAACTCAAGTCAGAACTTTGGAGCAGTTTTCAAAAGATCTCTGTCAGAAACTTTCAGAAAGAGATGATGAAACCCTGAGAAAAGATTACATTGAGCACATTATGGCTTTCAAGAAATACAAAGGAGAAAAAGCTCAATATAAAGAATGGACAGTTGATGAGCTCAAAGAGGAGTTAGAAAGAATTGAAAAGATGAATAAAGAGAAAGTAAGACACACTCCTCCTGTTTGGTTCAAGTACAAGAAGAATGTACCTGAAAGGACCTTAAGGCTGAAGAGAATGAAAGAAGAGCTAATTACAGCTGATTTTGGGTCGGGTGGTCAGAGGATAAAGTGATGGCCTCTTACCAAAAGCTGGAAGAATTGAGAAAGAAAAATCCTAATGTTCCTCAAAATCCTGTTTACCCTGAAGTAGTGGTTCCAGCTAAACCACAAAAACTGCAAGTCAGGAAATCCACTGCTCCACCTGGTGCCATCTTTTATCAAAGAAGGAAACAAAAGCAGATAGATGCAGAAACAGCAGAGGATATAGCAGCAGGGGATGACATTATAAAAATGGTCCTCAAGCAGATGATAGCCGAGAATCCTGAGCTTGCAAAAGCTCAAAGCACTGCCCAACCAGTTATCACCAGGCCACCATCTCCAAACTCATCATCAATAAAGCCTCTCCCAAGAAACCCACTGAATTTAAAAATACTAAAGTGGAAATCTGACAAACAGACCCACGTATTGACTTTGCTCAAATCCAGTGGTGAAGTGAAGAACATATCAAAGGAACAAGCATTAGGCCTGGGTGTTGCAGATCTACAAGATCTCCTTGAACTTCCACTGTCCAGGGATGAGTATGATACAGATTCCATGAACTTTGAATTAAAATTCAAAGGACAAGTCAGGGAACTGTTGATGAGGTAATAAAGATCCATAATAATGAAGGGTTTTGGCATCATCTGTTCCAGGGGGAGATTGTTGGGATTGAACCCTACCAGAGGAACAGATGATAAAAGCCAAAATTGGACCAGAGCAGTGGATCCAGAATAAGCAGCTGTTTGTACTAAAGCTTTCCCCTTGACAGTGGTTATCTAGCAACTGACCGACTTCAAAGCACGGCTCAATAGAACAACTGTTACTAAAGTACTGATGAATATTAAAGACTGAAGCTCAATCTACTGATGGAATCCAAGCACTGTTGAAGAATCAAAGCACTGCTCATTCAAGGTCTGACCATCCTTGAAGAAAGCACTGATGGTCAACATCAGTGGTTAGACTACAACAGTGGAATGAAAAATCAGTGTTTATGTATCAGTGTTTAGAATGTAATTAGTGTCTCTATGGTCAGTAGTTGTAGATCAGTGGTTAGAGTTAGTTAGTTTGTTAGATGTCACTTTCATGGTGACGTCAGCCAAGATGCTTTAGTGGTTTGATATGTACTATAAATAGAACAGTCCGTACTATTCTATTTAAGGAGTTCTCTCCTTCAATCCAGTCATCTTGTACGATCAACCATTGAGCTCATGCTGAGGGGGAGTTTAGTAGATAAACATGTATGTAATCTTTTGATTGTAATCTTTCGACTAATGAGAAACATGTGTTTTTGAAAAACTATTTTCCCTTTGATTGTGTTTACAAAGTTTGTTTCAATTTCCGCTGCATCTAATCTCATTTTACTTTCATTCATTTGTTCAATTATGACAAACAAACACAATCATGACAGCCTCAGATCCTAATAACTATCCCAAAGAATAATGGGAGGTTAACATGTTTAACTTAACAATACCCCAAGTTTCATGGGTGGTGCGTTAATCCTATAGCGCTATAATTGTTAAGGTAGGTTAGCAAAGTTAATGAGCATATATTGACACAAAAAGTTCACATAGCATACAGGTCTAACAAGCATCATATAGTTTCATGTTAAAGCATGGATAGAGTGTGATTAAAATAGTTTCATGTGAAGTGTGTTTTGTATAACATACATGTTGCACCCAAAAGTGATCAAAAGTAAAATGGGTTCGAGTATACTCACGGTTTTGCAAGCTTTCCACTTGGTAGTCTCGCGAGAATTGTTGGTTGATTAGAATGGAGCACCTTGTCCTTCTACACAAAGAAACATAGGTGTATGAGTATGGGGAGTTAACGGAAGATTAAAGATTTGGAGTTTAAATTTCATGAAAATAACATATGAGAAAGTAATCATCTAGCACACATAATACTTGTTCTTGACACTATGAAACTCAAAAGAGTTTGAATGTTTTCATGGGTCAAAATGGCCATTAGAATCGTGACAAGTATCATGGTTTTAGATGATGTAACTTAACATTTGACAAATGACCACTAGTTCATCATCAAAAGTTTGGTTACTTAGATATATAGGTTATATAATATATCATAGTGTCATATAAGTCAAACATGAGGTAGGAGTATAAATCATCCATTTAGGAACCTCTTTGTATTTCATATAAGTCATGCATGAGGTAGGAAGGACAAGTCTTCCATTTAGGTACCTCTTTGGTGTTCACCACTACACTTGGTGTCATAGACAATAAGGAGGGACATGAACATACAATAAGGAAGGAAATAAGTTCAACTAATCTAAGAAAACATCAAGTGATGTGTGGATTTTCAAGTAGGATAGCCTAAGCTAGTTCTATAATCACACAATCTTCAAGTCTTAGACTTGTTCATCACTTGTGGGTTAAAACCCTAACCAAAACACAATGTTTATGAGGTTTAAACCTCTTATTTTACATGTCACAACCTTGTTTTTAAGCCCAACTAACCATAGATGTGATTATGAGCATAAGGACATAGGAATGCGTATGAGAAACCTCAAGTTTTAGTGGTTTAACAAGTGTTTAAATCAAAACGGAAAGTTACTTCACTTTGGAGCCTGTTTTGGTGATGTTCCAGGCCTTGGTTTTCCATGGAAACCTGTGGAATCATACCTAGGCTTGTTCCAAGTGATTAGAAAGAAGAATCAAAGAAAAAGGTTGAGAAATGAAGAAGTTATGCTCACTTAAGCAAGTTGATATGATTCTGATCATGCTCCTGATTAACAGCTGATTAAGGAGAGATTTGAGAGTGTTTTGAGTGAGCTGTAAAGTGGAAAATGTGTGGAAGATACTTGGGTTTTATAGGGAAGGATTAGGGTTGGGTTTGGTGAGCATTTAAGACAAGAAACACAAGTTTAAACTCACAAAACACAACAAAAACCCGCCAATAATGAGTATGATCATGCTGGTCGTGGATTCGAGTCTGTCGCGGGGCGCGACTCGCCCAGGTGACGTCTTCGCGTGCCGCGAGCCCACATCAGCTCGATTTTTGTCAATAATAGCCCTTGAACTTATATATATTCATGTTTTAGGTATACTTTAGGGTTTTTTAAGCACAAAGAACCATATTTCAAGGTATGTTATGTAATAGAATCATAAAACAAACATAAAATAAGTATAAATATGTATATTGATCGAGAATAAGTTTCGTATTCGAGTAAGTTGAACATATAATCGCGTGTTTGCAAGTTTGACATTTTTAGCACAAATTGTTGAACAAAGTGTCATATGATTAATTGATTTGAACGAATTGTCACACCTCGATATTTCCACGTATTACCGGTGGGCCTGGTGGGGAGTATCGTGACGTAGTTGATATCATCATAGACAATTAATCACAGTTTAATGCACAGCGGAAGTCTAAAATAATAATACAAACCGAATTTGAAAAGTATAATAAAATATTATACAAACGGTCGATAAGTGGATCCACAGGCGGATCTAAAAAAAAGTAAATATTGTTCAACAGACTTTAAGTATTAAAAGCTTGCAAGACTCTTTATTTAATACTCAGTAGTTTCCAGCCCATTTCGTGTAGTATCTGCACTTAATCTTTTTGAAAAATACGTCAGTTTACACTGGTAAATACAATTAACTAACTCTTTTGAAAACATTTAAGAAAATTGATTTAAATGCACAAGGCACAAATATTCTTTTATAACTTGGGAAAATTATTTAAAATAATCTTGTATACAGATTTATATGTTTGTCGTACGTTCGGAGCCCGGGTTAGAAGTGTCGGGTTAAGATTAATAGACACACCACTAGTATAAGCCCACAAGAAGTTTCCTCACGAGTGAGATACCATTTTACATACGCAACTGTCAGGTGTATGCCTACACCCCATGCTTAAGTCGTGGCCATTTCAATTGAATGAGCCGAGGATATCCAAGACACGGTCATATTAACCCCCAAATGCTTTGTATCAAACAAGACATATTAAAACGGGTTATCTCAATGATTTAATCACTAATCGATTAAATATTCAATACCCGACCAAGCGGTAATAATTTACCGTATCCCAAGCCCGTATAAGGGAAAATAAGTTAAAAGTATTTACCTGAGCTAAAAATGTAAATTAAACTCAGCCGTATTTTCTAACCAGCAAGTGCTGGGAGCTTTTACTGGGCTCCTAATTTGGAACGAATTTTTTAATAAGTTATTAGATTCCTAACAGGTCTTATTTAAGTTATAACTTTGACCGGTTAGTTTTAAAGGTAAGTTTACGGTACGAAACGCAAGATTAAGCGGTGACCGGATTGGAATGTGATTTAGACCCGACAAGTATGAAGGCTTGTATATAATAGGTAAACTAAACACATTCTGGATTTTGAAGTAAAAATGATAAGGTTTGACCCGTTTCGGCTAATTTATGCAAACTAGTTACATAAACCGTACTGAACGCGTATATGCATAACGAGTAACCGAATGAGTCATGTACAAGTCCCATGAGTTACTATGCTTAAAATATGTTGTGATATCAGTAGGATATCTTCCTTATGTCCAAAACGAATTTAAAAGCAATTTAAGCCCCGAAAGGGTATTTTGGTCATTTTAAAGTTTATAAAAGAGGTTTAAACATAAACTGAGGTTCTAGTCTCAAACATTCTGTAAAAATATTTATTTTATGTTGTTATATCAGCAAGATATCATACATATATGTGTTTAATCATTTATGGCCAAACTATGCACCGTAGGGGCATTTTGGTCATTTCACATAAGCTTTAAGGTCAAATTTGGAAATCTGAGTTCAAGACTTATACTTATTGTTAAAGTATAAAAATTTATTTATAGAATCAGTAGGTAACAAGTCTTAGGCGTTAATTATGGTTTTAAACCATACTATGCGCCTAATTAGCGTAAAAGTCGGTAATTGACGGTATTCAAGGTCTTTATAAAATTCTGAAGTTTTGATCAGTCTCTAATGCTTAAAATATTTTATTTAATAGATGATATCAATAGAAAAAGGTTTGGTCTTTATATCATATGTTAAACTCATTTTATTAACAAAAAGGGCGTTTTCGTAAATTACCGAATTTATGCTAGAACTCTATGCTATGGTCAGTATAAAATTTGACAAAAATTTCCAAAAATCCCTAAATATTATTTCATAACAGTGGGTAGCAAGTAGGGGTGTGCATGGGTTGGTTTGGGTCGGTTTCGACCAAAAATCATAACCATAACCGCGATGTCGGTTATTGGATAACCATAACCATAACCGATCGGTTATGGTGGTTATGGTTATTCGATTTTGATGGCTATAGCGGGTCGGTTATGGGTGGTTAACCGTGTATTTAGCATAGCTAAAAATAGCTTAATTTTTTTTTTAACATGGAATAAATTGTTATTGCATATTTGTATATATTAGTATATTACATATTATTAAAAAAATATATAATCTATAATATTAATACCAGTTATTATTATCGAATATTCAAATAAAGTGATATGATACATTTCATAAATTCAAATAAACATTCAACCAAAACCACAAAATGATTTATTACATGTCGGTTCGGTTTCATACGTTTCACAATTATTATAAATATGGTGAAAGTACTAAAAATCTTCAGTCAAAAACATCAATATATTATAAATATGGTGAAAGTCCTAAATCCTACAAAGATTTATTACATGTCGGTTCGGTTCGGTTATGGTGGGTATGGAAAAAATGATAACCATAACCGACCCGCTACTTTCGGTTTTAAAAAAAACCATTAACCGACCCACCGGTTTTTTATTTGGTTCGGTCTTTTCGGTTAATTCGGTTATGGTTCGGTTAATTCGGTTTTTTGCACACCCCTAGTAGCAAGTTTGGTGCCAAAAATTGGGTTTAAATATGATGTATGCTGAAAATGCCATTTAATTAACAAAATTTTTCATTTTTACGATATCTTGCATAACTTTAATTTTAGACCAGGAACTGATGTCAAATTTTTAGAACATACTTATATATCAGTAATAAAAACTTTTTGTCCTCTCACATTTTCAAAAATCTTGTTTTTATATCAAAAGGGTAAAATGGTTAATTTTAAGCATTTTAATGGAAACATGTAATGAACTAAGATTTCTATGGAACCGTATAGTATAACCTCAGAGGGTTATACCAACATGTAATGTGGTCCCAAAGGAACCCTAAGGCATAACTAAACTAAACTAAATCGGGACAGAACTGAAAGTCAAAGCAAAAGTCTACTTTTGCGACTTTCGGTTGCGAACCGAGCCTAATACTCAGAATTGTCGGGTTGAACATGCCTAAACATGTTCTTATATTATTTACCAAGTTGTTTAAATGATAAAATGTATTTTATATCTTCTACATTATCAGTTATGGGTTATTTTGCAAAAACTGACTTGTTTGACTTTTCTGTTAAGTAGTTTGACCCGATAATTGACTGAGATAACGTGATAATTTGAAGGTGCCCTTTTAAGGGTTTAACACCTACATAATTACCAACACATAGCCACTTTCAATTCGATTAATGGCTGGACCGTTAGTGATTAATCACAAAGTCAAAGCATCATTACGATATCTTTGACTTTCGGTCATTAAGCAAATAAAACCTTAACTACAGAAGCTAAGAACGCTTACAATGGTCCTTAGCACGAATATTAGACTTGAGAAAGCTTCCTAGATAACCAGGATGCTCCAGAGAAGAGCTTGAAAGCTTAGAACTTGAGAGTTTGAGAATGTATGAAAATTTGAACTTGCAAGTGAGAATGCTGCCCAAAATTCACCTATTTATAGCAATTGTGAACCTCTCCAGATCAATCCAGGTGTCTAGTGATGTTCTCTGATGAATACAGGTGTCCCAAGTGGTTTTGAATACCAGCAAATAGTCCCTAGTATCGAGTTAAGGCATGCAATGGTGAAGAAATGGCAGAACCTGCACCTGTGCATGGTTTCTGCCCAGTTCAGGCCGTCGCGTCGCACACGGCAGGGGAGTGGAGGTGTGGCGCGACGTCGCCACTAGTGTGGCCAGCATAAGAAGTTTCAAACATGGCAGTTTCAACCCCTGGACCTTTTAAAACATAATAACTTTCATTTCAAGCACTTTTAACCCATAAAATTTATATTTTTATGATCCTTAGAATATAACCAAACATCGTTAGGTCCGATTTCGTTAAACGATAACCGAAAACACAAGTTTTGCCTCGTTGATGCTTTTAACGCTTTATTTACGAAAGTTAACGTATTTAATATCAAACGATATCGAAACCTCGTGAATTTTTCGTCACTTGATCTTGAGAGTATAATTAATCATTACAAAGCTCCGGGTTCGTTAAAAGGTCACTCAGAGGTTTTAATTTAACATGTTGACACATTTAACCCTCGCGTCTTGTAAACTTTCACTTTCTTTCACAAACGGCTTCATACGTTTCACAATTCTTTCGTTTAAGAGTATGAACATCATATAGGGTTAATAAAAGGCAAAATTTTCGAGTGCTGACACTTTGGATCCTTTCACACATATCTTTTCCTTGTTTGTCAAATTTAGTCCTTCGAAACCAATTCTTTACACGTTTAAAGCTTATGACACGTGTCGTTACTACATTGGACATGATTTTGTGAGGTGTTACACGAATGAACATGTATAAAGCGTGTATAACATAAACGTAAGAAAAATACGAATTTCATTATGGTCCAAGCCTTGGATTTTACAATGATTACAACGAAAGAACGATTACAAAAATACAAGACTTCCAGAAATAGAAATACAAGCAACGCTTTCTAATTATGGAAAGTATGAAAAAGCAGGGCGTTACACGTCCAAACATTCAAAATAAAAATATGCAGACCGAAAGTACTAAAAAAATCCACATGCGGATCTGAAATAACAAAACGAATATTAAGACTAATAGGCCTTGCGTGGATCGCAAATTCCAATATGCATAAACCGAGCAGCTCCAGCCTATTGCGTATTTGCTAAGAAACATGCCCTTAGTCTTTTGAAGATACGTCAGTTTTCACTGGTAAATACAATTAACCGACGCGTTTCGAAAATCTTTTAAAAATCATTTTATACAATTTGGTATATCATTTTATAAATAACTTGGGACAAAGTGATACCTCTTGTTACCAGTTTTACAAGCTTGTCAATACATATGGGGCCCAGAACTAAACTCCGATACATGATTAACCGACACGCCACATTTTCAATAAAAATATTATATAGCATGATAGCGTATGTCAGGTGTATGCCTACACCCCACGCTTAGGTCATGGCCATTTGCAATTAAGTGAGCCAAGGATATAAGGACACAGTCGCATTAACCCCCAATAATTAAGTTATCAAGCAAAATGGATTAAAACAAGTTATTTAATTTTTAGGCATCATTCGTCCATGATTTAATACCCAACCAAGCGGCTAGTGCCGTATCCCAAGCCCGTATAGGAAAATTAGGCTAAAAGTATTTACATGTACTTTTCCTTACAAATCCAGGATGCTAAAGCACAACTGTAATCAAAACAACATAAACACAGGCGTAATTTACTGGAGGCTCCTAGTCTAGAATGGACGGAACTATGATCTGCAGGAATGTTAACGGGTCTTATTCAAGTCATATGACTTTGTTGGTGCATTCATCTGTCGTCTTCGTCTTATATCGAGTCTTGGACTTGTTGCAGTTCTGTTTGTGCATGAAGTCATCGTCAAGAATGATGACATCACATATGTGACATCAATGATGACATCATATATGTGACATCATCACATAAGTTAGATTTCACAAAACAGAATATGACAGATTGTAGGTTTCTCTTCAAAGTCAAATATGTAGGTTTCTCTTGAAAGTGGAACTTGTGGGTTTCTCTTGAAAGGTTTCTCTTGAAGCTGACATGTGTGTCTTCAAGAGAAACCAGGAACACTATAAATAGGCATGAGAGCTATTCATTTGTAACGATTTTCAGAATTGATACCGAGGTGCTGCCGGTATTCCTTGTGATTGTAATTGCTATTATTTCAATACACAAGACGTTTAAAGTGATATTCAAGCTGTTTTTACATCCGTTTCTTAGTTTCCGCCTCTGAAACGGACTAGAGCTCTTCCGAACGACTCATTCAGGTCGTAATTCGATCCTACAAGTGGTATCAGAGCTCAGGACGAGGAGTTCTTGCCATATTCAGCTTGAAAAACTGTTTTCTACACCTTCTTTTACAAAATTAAAAATTTTTCACGGTTAAAATCGGCTCAAATTCACACATATTATGCGCAATCATGAATTAACAAATCCTGGAAAGTTTTAGAGCTAAAATCGGTTTAAATCTGATTAATATTGAACTTTCTCTTGAAATTGGTTCGTATTTGCTGATGTCATCTGGCTTTCTCTTGAAATACATGTCGGCTTCCTCTTAAATCTGGCTTTCTCTTGAATTTACGTGTCGGCTTCCTCTTGAATCTGGCTTTCTCTTGAAATACATGTCGGCTTCCTCTTGAATATGACTTTCGCTTGAACTACATGTCGGCTTCCTCTTGAATCTGGCTTTCGCTTGAAAATACATTGAGGTTTAGCTTGAACTTACACTTTGGTCTGATCTCACTCACGTGTTTCGCTTGAGTGTGTACATCGAGTTTTGTGAAACGTTAAAGGAGGTGTCAGTATATTGGAATAGGTTTTTCACGAGGAGAACCAGTTCGTTTGAAACAGTTTGTTTGTGAATTTTGAAAAACGAAACATGGAGAACGAGTTTTATAACGCTTTTGCTAGTCCGATATCAATTGCTCAGAGTACATTGCTTGAGAATGAAACGGGGACATCACAGAAACCACCAAAGCTCTTGGATATTGATGATTACAATGCATGGTCCGAACGGTTTGGAAATTGGGTTGAAGCTTATCACTTGGATGCGTGGGAACACACTGAAGAACCATATGTTAGACCTACAACGAATGGTATTCAACAAAAAAATAGAGAAATGAGTACTGAAGAGAAAAAGAAATATAGAGATGAAAAACTGATGGTGAGTTTGCTTCAGCAAGCAATCAAAGAGGACATTTTGATCTTGCTTCAACATGATGGAACTGCTTATTCAATTTGGACTGAACTGGAAGCAAAATTTGTAGGAAGCGATGATATGCTTAAAAACAAAATGTCGCTCATGAAGAAAGAATTTGATCTATTCCGTGGTTTAAAATCTGAAAACACCAAGCAAATTATTGAAAGATATTGTAACTTGGTGAGAAATATGTAGAAACTTGGTATTAAAAAGGATACTGATGAATTGATTGAAAAACTTGCAGATGCATTACCACATGAAATCTGGGGAACTTTCTTGATGATGCTGAGAAACAATCGTAAGGAATATAAAAAGTTAACATTGGAAGAGTTCATCAAACATCTGGAAGCTCAAGAGATGGAGCAGAGAAAGATTGCTCGAATGAAGAATTATGATGGAGAACAAGACATCAGCTTGTACTTTAAGAGTGGTGTTAGTGAAAAGACGAATTTTTCTCCAAAGGTTGAAACAGCTTATAATGCAAAAGGTTCTTCGAAAAAATCAACTCAAGGATCAAGCAGCACATCCGGATTTTCTTCATTTCCGACATACGATCCTCAGTTCACTACAACAAAAAGTGGAAAAGTTCTTCAATGCAACATTGCCTTAAAGCTTGAGAATGATCAGAACTATACAGAGGAAGTTGCTAAAAGCCACATGTCATTGTTGGTTACAGTGCTTGAGTCCTATGGTGGATTAGTTGCAGGGAGAATCGGTAATCCAATGCTCACGAAAGAGGATTACGATCAAATTGATGCAGAGGAAATGGAATTGATGGATATTAAATGGTGCATGGCTAGTGTGTTGAGATGGGCTGAAAAGTTTAAACAAATCACAGGCAGAGATGATTTTCGCGAGGCACATGTTTCACCTTTAGGTTTTGATAAAACTAAAGTTACTTGTTTTCGTTGCAGGGAAAAGGGGCATTTCAAGAGAGAATGCACAAATCGAGAAGCGAGTGGAGCTCAAAATCCCTTCGAAAACAATGATTATTACAAAAAGGCGATTTATCATCAAGTCACACCACAGCCATATCAACAACAACAAGCATCGCATCAAGCACAAACTGCACATGGAAGAATGGAGATTAAAGATTCAAAGAAAGCTTGTCTGGGGAAGGATAGTGGATTCAATTGGGATAATTACATTCCAACAAATAGCAGAGTGTGTCTGGCAGATCAAGATGATGAAAAGTTAGCTGAAGGTTTCAATTGGGATAATTTTTGCTCAGATCAAGAATTACTGGCCAAAGAGATGTCTAAAAACACGTCGAATTTTAAAGCTTTTATTGCTAATGCTTACGATCTGAAATGGGCAGAAAAAATCAGAAAAGTCGGGGAAGCTGAAGAAGAAAAATGGAGAAAAATTGAAGAAGAGGAAGAGGAAGAAGAAAGGTTAAAAGCTGAAGCTGAAGCCGAGAGAAAGAGAAGAAATGAATTTTTTCAATCAAACAGAACAGTCAAAGATATTCCGAAGTTTGAGATCAAAGTTGATATTGAAGCAGTCAAAGTTTCTGAAAAGTGTTTGAATTGTGATTCGTTGATCAAGCAAAACAATGAACTGTTGCATAACATTAACAGATTAAAAGAATCATATGATACAATGAACAGAGAGATCAACAAGTACACTGAGTCAAATAGTGAACAAGCTGTAGCAATGAATACACTCAAAGGAGCTTACATAAGACAACTTGATAATGTTAACTTCTACACCAAGAAATGTGCTGATCTGGAATTGAAGCTGACAACACAAAGAATAGAAACTGAGAGAGTTAAAAATTTATTAGAAAGTTACTCATGTTCTACTTTTGTTGTTGACAGGATTTATCCAATTGTGGAACAAATGAAGACGTTTGAAGAAGTAAAGACTTCAGAAGAAAAGAAGTCAGAGACAAGAGAAGAGGATGAAGTAGAAATTTCTGGTAAGAAACCAAGTGTTGTTTACAATAGATGTCCGCCCCCGGTCGAAAATGGATATTTGTCTCGAAATCCAAATTCCGAAAGAGTCAAAAAGGAAATTAACTTACAGTGGGAGTCAGGGGGGTCGTCGGATAATTTGCCAGAAAATATTGATGTTACGTTCACATCGTCTGATACTGATCATGAGTCCGAGTTGATAAAAAGTGTGGTCGATCAGGTGTTAGACAAAGATGACATAGAGGAGTCAAAACCGGAGTCCAAATCCGAGTCAAAGTCTGGGTCCGACAAGTCAAAGTCAACAATCAAAAGGGACAAACGGGTTCATGATAAGAAATTTTTGCTATCAAAATCTAATTTGAATGACGAACCAGTCAAAGTAGCATATACTTTGAAAGATTCTGACAAATTATATTCTGATGAGAATTTTCCGATAAGAGGTGTTAAAACTAAAATGATTAAAAAGGTTTTCAAACTAACAGAAATCAACATTTCTGAAATAAAAGATATTAATCTTTCTGAAAATCCAAGATCTTACACCTCAAGAGTACAACAAAGATTAAACAAGAAAAAAGGTTATAGTTCTGGTTCTGGTTTTCACAAGAAACCAAACCATAACTGTAATTTCAAAAAGAAAGGATTAGGATTTAATCAACCGAAAAATCATAAAAATGAAAAAGTTTATAAATCAAAAACTGTGTTTGTTTCAGGAAACTCTTTAGAAGCTGAGAAAGAGAAATCATTCAGAAAGCAGACAAATCAAGAATTCTTTGCAAAGAAGCAAGAGGACATGAAGAAGAGTATTGCTCAGAAGACTACAGAGATGAGAACCTGTTTTTAGTGCAAAATTGCTGGTCATATTGCTAGAAATTGTCCGAAAACATTCAAACCAAAACATGAAGTTTCTGGTAAACTGAAAGGAAAAGTTGTTGAGAAAACTGAACTTACAACCAAAACATTTACAGGCTTTGAAAATTCAATCTTTGAGATTGGTGAATGTTCAAAGAATGTGGTTAAAAGAAAAGAAAATTTGAAAAATCAAAAATGGGTTGTTAAGGGTTCAGGGAACAGTTCTGGTGATGAATCTGATTCCACAAAATCAGAGGAGCCAAAAGTTGTTAAAGAAAAGGTTGAGAAATCAGTTCCGAATGTGGATGATGTGAATTTTCCACCTCTGCGGGCTGAAAATTTTAAAAGGAAAGTTGGGAAAGTTGAAATTTCAAATCAATTTTATTCTGACAAGAAAAAATTTGATGTTGATAAGGCTTTCAATGGAACTGTGAAACATATTTTTGGAAAATGGTCGATGGTAAGGCCAAAGGAGTGAAAGAATTTTATGCTTCCAAAAGAAATGTTCACAGGTCAGTTGAAAGTAAAAATGAAGAAGAGTTTGTTTCACCCAAGGAAGGTCAGGCTTGGGTGGATATATTTTTCAAACAGTAAAAACCTGACTTGCCGGAGCTCCCAAGTTGGTAATCGTGGAGCATGAATCGGCATATTTCGTATGTTGTTTGTTTGAAAATTGAAAAATTTTGGCAAGTTATATTGCAGGAATTGCCGGAACTCCCAGGTTGGTAAGCGAGGAGTAGGAATCGGCACCTTGAGAATTCAACCAATAGATGATAATTGGTTGAAATTGTTTGATATTTGATCTTACTAGTGGTTAATCAAGGTCATTAAGTTGAACTTGATTTAACTATCATTTAAAAGTGTTGGTAAACAATGTGATGAGTTTTCCCCGAATTTACAAATGGTAAAATCAACAAAACTAATTTTCTGGAAAAACCATTTTGATTAAAACAAACTTAAGTGTTTTGAGATCATAATGGGAAAATAGTTTGTTGTGAGGGGGAGTTCTGATTGTTTATGCCAAGTGTCACACCCCGACCGCGTAGAACATACAAAACGTGGCGGAAACGTCGGGGAGTGTTGTAACAGAATTATTGTTTCACAACCATGGCATACAAAGTTATATTTTATTTATTAAACAAGAGTGTCATATTGTCTTAAATAGGAAACAAAAAGTTCATAACATAATTAAACTAGTCTATCTTCATTTTTAGTCTCTAAGGCACAGGTCCGCCCTAGTGTCCGGATCAACATCCTATGCAAAAGCTCCTGAAAACACATGTGAAAATAGGTACGTCAGCATAAAAATGCCTGTGAGATACATAGGTTTTGTAAAAATAGGATTCATGACTTGTGTTTAAGAAAATGTTTAGTCATGAACCTTGTAATTTGCTTTGTCTTGTAAATCATTTGAAAAACGATAAGATCAGTTGATATGTATAAATAAATGTAAGGTTAAATGAATAACCTTGTAAAATGAGTGGTATAAAATAGACTGTTTTGTAAAACAATGTCTTGTGAAAAGTATGTTATTTGTATAAAATGTAATATGTCTATACTGAAATGATTTAAATAACGTTACGATATGTAATATTATACAAACACTTATATATAGGAAGTACCAGCGGTGTATCCACCATGTTTGTATCATATTACACACGCCTCGTTACTCAAATCACTTACCCAACCACCCACCAATGTAACTTGTTCATGTACAAATCAATTGTCAAGTGTTATTGTGTAAACCATATCAAAATGTCCATGTCTAATGTAAATCACCAAATTTGTAATCAATGTCAACATGTTTATGTTTGATGTAAATCATATAATGTGTATCCCAAAAATGTCATGTATGGTAAGTGAAATATATCAACTAAACCATATGTAAAATGCACAAAAACAAGGTATTGAATTAAAACATGGTTTAAATCAAAGTTATGTTTTGTGGAACAAATGCATGCTTTACTGATACAAACATCTATGCGGTATTGTGAAAATGCATACATCCAAGCCTTGAGACTATGGCGATAAACCCTTAAACAAATTAAAGGTTTATCTAAGTTATGTATATCGAATTCGGTCATTCCTTCCGATCCAAACAAACCCAGGATTTCAGGAACGGGAGTTGTCAATTCCTATGGTACCACTACCTACTAACGAACGGCGTAGCTAATGTTAATGAATGTATTGTTCCATTGAAACAAACCAAATGTCATACCAAAATGTAAGCATGTGATGAAAACAACTGTACTAAGTATGTAACAAATGGACATACATAGCATGTGACGTGAAACAAATGTACTAAGTATGCACACAATGGACATACATAGCATAAAATGTAATGTAAACAATGTACTAAGTACGCACACAATGGGCATACATAGCATGAAATGTAATGTAAAGCAATGTACTAAGTACGCACACAATGGGCATACATAGCATGAAATGTAATGTAAAACAATGTACTAAGTACGCACACAATGGGCATACATAGCATGAAATGTAATGTAAAACATGTACTACAATGTACTAACGAACATAGCAGGTATATGATGTGAAAAAATGGAAAGCATGAAAGTAACAAGTAGGCACATGTGTTCCACCCCAAAACGTTTGGAAAACAGTAAAAGAGGGGTCTATGTACTCACTTGAGATTGCTCAGTAGTTATTGAGTGACAACCAAACAATGCTAGAGATCACGGATATCAAACGGCACCTAATATAGGTAACTATGTTAATACACCGGACCTAAATCGGAGGATTTAGATAGAATGAGGGTTCGTAAACCAAACGAGTATAGAGACTCGTGTAATATGGTTTAACAAAGCCCACATACTAAAACGAAACCTAACCTAAGTGCTTGTGACCCATTACGACCCATTTAGGTAGCTTATGCTACTTTAACGCGTCGTTCACGTGAAACGCGTTCGGACCGCCTAACTAGTCCTATGACAAGTGTTATATGCCTAAACATGTTACATAATCAGTTATGTGACAAAATTTTAGGTTACATATGCTTAATTACCAATTATACATGAAAAGGGTATTCTGGTAATTTACCTAAGGCATATAAACTACCTATCATACAACTATTCAAACGAAGCGACCATAAGGTATAACCTCGGAAGGTTATTTCCTATATACTATGGTCACCTAATGTGTTTGGTCGGATCCTAATGATCGACCAAATGGGTCGGGTTCGAAGGTATAAGCGATTTATTAGATCGCTTACCCTTACGACCCTAGACAACGTGGTAATCAGTAGGCATAGTCACAAGGGACTATAACCATCGTGATTACAATCACGTTGCGAAGTTCAAACGAACTTCGCATTGACCATAAACTGGTCAACGTAGAAAGTCAAACAAAGTTTGACTTTCGGACTCGAAAAGCAATAAAAGAACGAAGGAATACTTACGAAGGGTCCCCGAATGCTAATCTCGATTCAAGTAACTCAGGTATGAAACAGTGGTTTCAACTTAGAGTTTCTCAAATCAAAATTCTAGTGGGTTTTGCAAATGAAGGCATGGGGTATTTATAGGATTCGTAGAGCTGTTAAGATCGTTTCTTGGAAACCGCGATTTGATCTTGGCCATACACCTCAAGATAGTGGTTTTTGAAAACCATTTGAGCCCATAGATTTCCCCAAAACCATGTGCAACAATGGATAGGACCAGATCCAATGTTTCTGCCATGTTTCTGCTGTCTGGGGACTGACGCGGGCCGCGTAAGGATACACACATATCTTACGCGGGCCGCCTGGCCTTGTCAGATCAGAAACAAGTTTGCATATTGACAGTTTCAGTCCCTGTTGGTGTTTAAGGCCATTTCCGACACTTCTAAGGCCCGTAAAGCCAACTTTAAGGCCCTAAAATGATTCCTAAACATTGTGGACATGAAACATGCTCAAAATATCTCAGATGTCGGTTCGTTTGGCCGTACGATCGCGATGTTCGCTTAATTACGACGGAATGCGCATAAGCGCGAAAAACGATCCAAATTGTGCGACGAATGGATTTTTCTCATGCCAAACACTAAAATAAAATATTTTAGTGCTTACATAAATTTTTGGATGTCCGGATGTATTCAGAACGTAAGTTATGCGCGAAAGTGCAAACTTGTGCACTTTTTGACGCTTTTAGTCCCTGAATGACCCAAAAGTTTATTTTGGCACACCGAACCCCTCAAAGCCTATTTCTAAGCTATGTAAAGGATATTTAAGGTGTGTTTAACTTATGGTCATGTTCTGGAATGTTCGTTACAGTTTAAATTGGCATACTTTCGCATTTTGTCAAGTTTAGTCCCTGTAAGCGAATTAACTTGTTTTTGCCATACCAAAGCCTTCAAAACTTATTTCTAAGTTATGTAAAGGTTATCTAAGGTATGTTAAGTATATGTTGATGTTCCGAAGTATTTGTCGTGTTAAACTAAGTACGTTTACGCACCAGTTTGCGTATAACTCTCCAGAAAGTGATATAGAGTTTGAAATTGGACAAAAGTCAAAACATAAAAAATGTAAAACACAACCAAACAAACATTGGGATCAAATAACATTGTTTTATTGATAACCGAACTATTCACAATGATTACAAGCACAGATGTTACAGTCTCCCCTACTTATGGAAATTTCATCCCGAAATTTATTTAGAGGAAACTCGTGGGAAAAGATGCGGATATTTCGCCTTCATTTGATCTTCGTGTTCCCAAGTAAACTCGGGTCCATGTTTAGCTTCCTAGCGAACTTTGACCAAAGGAATGCGCTTGCGTTTAAGCCACTTGACTTCACGTTCCATGATTTCCACAGGTTTCTCGACAAATTTCAGTGTTTTGTCAACACGAATTTCGTCAAGCGGTATGTGGAGGTTCTCATCAGCTAAACACCTCTTGAGATTGGACACGTGAAAAGTTGGATGAACATTTCCAAGTTCAGGAGGTAACTCAAGTCTGTAGGCTACCTTACCGATTCTTTTGACGATCTTGAATGGTCCAACGTATCTAGGTGCAAGTTTTCCTTTCTTTCCAAATCTGATCACACCTTTCCAAGGTGAGACCTTAAGTAATACTCGATCACCAACTTGAAATTCCAAGGGTTTGCGTTTTGGGTCCGCGTAACTCTTTTGACGGCTTCTAGCTGTCTGAAGGTTATCACGAACTTTCTTAACCTTATCTGTTGTCTCTAAAATGAGGGCAGGTCCAGTAAGTTGAGCCTCGCCGATCTCATTCCAGCAGACTGGTGAACGACATTTTCGACCATAGAGAGCCTCGAAAGGAGCCATTTTGATGCTGGTGTGATAACTGTTGTTGTAGGAGAATTCAATTAACTGAAGATGTGAATCCCAACTACCACCAAAGTTGATCACACAAGCTCTAAGCATATCCTCCAGAGTCTGGATTGTTCTTTCAGATTGACCATCCGTTTGCGGATGATAAGCTGTGCTCAGATTAAGTTGGGTCCCCATAGCAGATTGCATGGTTCTCCAAAAATGAGAAGTGAAACGAGCATCTCTGTCAGAAATGATGTTCAAAGGAACACCATGTCGAGCTACAATTTCATCCACATAGATTTTAGCAAGTCTGTCAGCAGGAAAATCCTCACGGATTGGCAAGAAATGCGCTGACTTAGTAAGACGATCAACAACTACCCAGATGGCATCATGACCTTTCTTTGTGCGTGGAAGTTTGGTAACAAGATCCATAGTAATGTTTTCCCATTTCCAAACTGGGATCTCTGGTTGCACCAATAAACCCGAAGGACGCTGATGTTCAGCCTTAACCTTAAGACAAGTAAGGCATTTTGATACGTATAAGGCAATGTCTTTCTACATACCAGGCCACCAATAATGAATACGAAGATCCTTATATATCTTATCTGAGCCCGGATGAATAGAATAACGAGACTTATGGGCTTCATCCATAAGCAAGGTACGAAGATCATCCTGGCTTGGGACCCACAAACGGTCCATGAAGTAATACGATCCATTGTCCTTCAATTCCAGATCAGGTGTTATGTGATAGGGAAATTCCTTATCCATTAAACCTTGTGAAACACAAAACTGTTGAGCCTGAGAAATGCGGGCTTGGATATCAGATCGAGCTTGAATAACAGATTGAACACGTACACAATGAAGCTTAGTACGTTCCTTATGACTCAATGCATCGGCTACGACATTCGCCTTACCAGGGTGGTAGCAAATTTCGCAGTCATAGTCGTTTAGAAGCTCGACCCAACGTCGTTGCCTCATGTTGAGTTCTTTCTGATTGAAGATATGCTGAAGACTTTTGTGGTCCGTGAAAACCACACATTTTGTACCATACAAATAGTGTCTCCAGATCTTTAGAGCGAAAACAACTGCACCCAACTCAAGATCATGAGTGGTGTAGTTCTTCTCATGTATCTTCAACTGCCTCGATGCATATGCTATGACTTTGTTCCTTTGCATCAGAACACAACCAAGGCCCAATTTAGATGCATCGCAATAAACGACGAAATCATCATTGCCCTCAGGTAAAGTCAGAACAGGCGCGTCACAAAGCTTCTGCTTCAAGTGTTGAAAAGCTTCCTCTTGTTTGAATCCCCAATCAAAGGGTTTGTTTTTCTGAGTTAGAGCAGTTAGAGGAACTGCAATCTTTGAGAAGTTTTCAATGAAGCGGCGGTAATAACCCGCTAGACCAAGAAAAGAACGAACTTCAGTAGGAGTAGTAGGCGTATCCCAATCCTTAATCGCACTGATCTTGGAGGGATCTACATGAATACCTTGTTCGTTGATAATATGTCCCAAAAATTGAACTTCTTTAAGCCAAAATTCGCACTTGGAGAATTTGGCGAAAAGTTGCTCTTTCTTTAGGAGTTCCAGAGTAAGACGAAGATGTTGCTCGTGATCAGCTCGCGTCTTAGAATAAATCAAGATGTCGTCAATAAAAACAATGACGAACTGATCCAAATAAGGTTTGCAGACCCTATTCATTAAGTCCATGAAAACAGCAGGAGCATTAGTCAAACCGAATGGCATGACTGTGAACTCATAATGCCCATAACGAGTACGGAACGCTGTCTTGGGAATATCTTCTTCATGCACCCGAAGTTGATGATACCCATAACGTAGATCAATCTTCGAAAAATAAGAAGCGCCCTGTAGCTGATCAAAGAGATCATCAATGCGAGGTAGGGGATATCGATTCTTGATGGTAAGCTTGTTAAGCTCACGATAATCGATACACATCCTAAAGGATCCATCCTTCTTCTTGACAAAAAGAACGGGAGCACCCCAGGGTGAAAAGCTAGGACGGATAAAACCTTTGTCAGAGAGTTCCTGAAGCTGCTTAGACAACTCTTGCATCTCAGACGGTGCAAGACGATATGGAGCTCTGGCAATGGGATTTGCACCAGGTACGAGATCAATGCGGAACTCGACTTGGCGTGCTGGAGGTAGACCAGGTAACTCTTCAGGGAAAACTTCAGAATAATCCCGAACGACAGGGATATCTGAAATAGACTTACCCTTGCCTTTATCTGCTGTAACATGTGCTAAGAAAGCCACATAGTTCTTCCGCAGATACTTTCGAGCGTTAAAACAAGACATGAGCTTGAGACCACCAGACGGTTTCTCACCTTGAACCTGTAGGATCTCGCCTGTCGAAAGTGGCACACGAACGATCTTCTTGAAACAAACTACTTCTGCGTGATGCTTGGATAGCCAATCCATACCCACAATGACGTCGAAGCTTCCAAGTTGCATAGGCGTGAGGTTGATAGTAAAAAGATGGTCGTTAAGGTTCAACTGGCAGTTGCGAAGAACAGAATCAAGAATAATGGGTTCACCACTAGCAACTTCTACTGTCAACGGTTTTCCTAGTTTCGTTCTAGACACGCGAAGCATTGGCTCAAAAGACGATGACACAAAACTCTTATCGGCGCCAGAATCGAAAAGAACAGATGCAGGCTGATTATTAATAAAGAACGTATCGTTCACCACATTATCGTCTGCCTGCGCCTCTTGGGCATTCATGTTGAAGACTCGACCTCGAGCCGGAGCCTAATTCTGATTCTGATTCTGGTTAGCTAGCCTTGGGCACCGGTTTCTGTAGTGGGTCAGATCCCCACAGTTATAACAAGCACCTGGTGGGTAGTGTGGTCGTGCAGCTTGACCCTGTTGCTGAGCAGGAGGCTGAGCAACTTGTTGAGCCGGGTTTTGAACTGCCTGTTTCTGAGCAAACCGACAAACATTGGCAAGATGACCTGACTTCCCACAGTTATTACAGAAATGGCACTGATGTTGCGGCTGATGGTGACTGTTGCATCTATTGCACAAAGGTGCATTCCCTGAATAAGGCTTCTTTGCTGGAGGCTGTGCGGGTTGGTTGGGAGCTGCCTGGTTAGCTTGGGCAGTGACAGCAAAATTTTGGGAAGCCTTTCGCTTCCTAGAACTCTTTGAGGAACCAAAATTCTTTCCATTCTTGTTTTGACCTTTCTTGCTATCCCCCTTGTCAGACGCCTGCTTCTTACCCTTGTCACCCTTTTTGTGCAGCTTTCCCTTTCGAACTTGCGACTCAGTCAATGTCGCTGCCAACTCGATCGCCTGACAGAGTGTGGCAGGATTACTACCAGTAATGATATCTTGTACGGAGTCAGGTAGGCCGTCGATGTATCTTTCGATAGCCTTGTCGAGTGGGGTAACCATTGTTGGGCATAGCAGACTCAACTCCTCAAACCTATCAGTATATGCCTTGTGCTCGCCACTGTCTTGTTTCAAGTTATCAAACTCTTTCTCCAACGCTCGCTGTTCATGACAAGGACAGAACTCCCTCATCATAAGAGCCCTAAGTTCAGCCCAGGTTTGTGCTAGAACAACTTCTGCACCTCGGTCTCTTATAACCCCGTTCCACCATGTGAGAGCCCTCTTCTGAAACACACTCGAATAAAACTCAACCTTGCGATTGTCAGGACACTGCACGTGGCGAAAAGTATTCTCAATGCTCTCGAACCATTGAAGAAGCCCAGTCGCTCCTTCAGAACCACTAAACTTGAGTGGTTTAGCCGAGTTAAAATCCTTGTATTTGCATGGAGCATTGTTATTGTTGTTGGCTTGGTGCCATTGAGCAAAGAGATTTGGGAATTGAGCAGCCATCTGCTGCGCAATGATTTCTGCCAGTTCGGCAGTCGCTATCTGGTTTTCGCGTCGAGGAGGCATTCTAAAAGAGGAAAACATGAAAGGAAACGAGTGAGATGATTGGATGAAGAGAATGAGATGAAACAAAATCAACAAAAGCAAAGATGGTGGTCATTCGTCCGCATTACCAAGCAAACAAACGACACACAGTGACTAATCAAAGTAAATGGATCAAAAATAATGTATCACGAAGACATGCTCGCCTATAAGTGAACACTCATCCCAAGAATTCCCAGGTAAGCACAACTGGTCTCGCGTCTGATGAGATATATATGAAGTGCTTGCCTAGACAGAAAACCCAGAATACAGGCATTCACCCTTCCAGTTTGCACGTGTTCACATTATTTAAAACCCAAAACCTTGACGAGATTTTGAAAACTCAAAGGGGTTCAAAACCTTATAACAGAGGGTTCAAAACCTTACAATAGAGGGTTTAAAACCTTGTAATAAATTATTCAAAAACAGAAGATTGTTTTTCAAAAATCGTTTTGGAAAATTTGGTTTTCGTTTTGCTAATCACCTAAGGATAGGTGATGTACATGTTTTAAGATCTAAACACAAGATAACTTGTGTTAGGGTCCTAGAAAGGTTATAGTCTAGGTCAAAGCATTACTAATAACCTAATTCCCTATAACCATTGGCTCTGATACCAACTCTTCTGTCACACCCCGACCGCGTAGAACATACAAAACGTGGCGGAAACGTCGGGGAGTGTTGTAACAGAATTATTGTTTCACAACCATGGCATACAAAGTTATATTTTATTTATTAAACAAGAGTGTCATATTGTCTTAAACAGGAAATAAAAAGTTCATAACATAATTAAACTAGTCTATCTTCATTTTTAGTCTCTAAGGCACAGGTCCGCCCTAGTGTCCTGATCAACATCCTATGCAAAAGCTCCTGAAAACACATGTGAAAATAGGTACGTCAGCATAAAAATGCCTGTGAGATACATAGGTTTTGTAAAAATAGGATTCATGACTTGTGTTTAAGAAAATGTTTAGTCATGAACCTTGTAATTTGCTTTGTCTTGTAAATCATTTGAAAAACGATAAGATCAGTTGATATGTATAAATAAATGTAAGGTTAAATGAATAACCTTGTAAAATGAGTGGTATAAAATAGACTGTTTTGTAAAACAATGTCTTGTGAAAAGTATGTTATTTGTATAAAATGTAATATGTCTATACTGAAATGATTTAAATAACGTTACGATATGTAATATTATACAAACACTTATATATAGGAAGTACCAGCGGCGTATCCACCATGTTTGTATCATATTACACACGCCTCGTTACTCAAATCACTTACCCAACCACCCACCAATGTAACTTGTTCATGTACAAATCAATTGTCAAGTGTTATTGTGTAAACCATATCAAAATGTCCATGTCTAATGTAAATCACCAAATTTGTAATCAATGTCAACATGTTTATGTTTGATGTAAATCATATAATGTGTATCCCAAAAATGTCATGTATGGTAAGTGAAATATATCAACTAAACCATATGTAAAATGCACAAAAACAAGGTATTGAATTAAAACATGGTTTAAATCAAAGTTATGTTTTGTGGAACAAATGCATGCTTTACTGATACAAACATCTATGCGGTATTGTGAAAATGCATACATCCAAGCCTTGAGACTATGGCGATAAACCCTTAAACAAATTAAAGGTTTATCTAAGTTATGTATATCGAATTCGGTCATTCCTTCCAATCCAAACAAACCCAGGATTTCAGGAACGGGAGTTGTCAATTCCTATGGTACCACTACCTACTAACGAACGGCGTAGCTAATGTTAATGAATGTATTGTTCCATTGAAACAAACCAAATGTCATACCAAAATGTAAGCATGTGATGAAAACAACTGTACTAAGTATGTAACAAATGGACATACATAGCATGTGACGTGAAACAAATGTACTAAGTATGCACACAATGGACATACATAGCATAAAATGTAATGTAAACAATGTACTAAGTACGCACACAATGGGCATACATAGCATGAAATGTAATGTAAAGCAATGTACTAAGTACGCACACAATGGGCATACATAGCATGAAATGTAATGTAAAACAATGTACTAAGTACGCACACAGTGGGCATACATAGCATGAAATGTAATGTAAAACATGTACTACAATGTACTAACGAACATAGCAGGTATATGATGTGAAAAAATGGAAAGCATGAAAGTAACAAGTAGGCACATGTGTTCCACCCCAAAACGTTTGGAAAACAGTAAAAGAGGGGTCTATGTACTCACTTGAGATTGCTCAGTAGTTATTGAGTGACAACCAAACAATGCTAGAGATCACGGATATCAAACGGCACCTAATATAGGTAACTATGTTAATACACCGGACCTAAATCGGAGGATTTAGATAGAATGAGGGTTCGTAAACCAAACGAGTATAGAGACTCGTGTAATATGGTTTAACAAAGCCCACATACTAAAACGAAACCTAACCTAAGTGCTTGTGACCCATTACGACCCATTTAGGTAGCTTATGCTACTTTAACGCGTCGTTCGCGTGAAACGCGTTCGGACCGCCTAACTAGTCCTATGACAAGTGTTATATGCCTAAACATGTTACATAATCAGTTATGTGACAAAAGTTTAGGTTACATATGCTTAATTACCAATTATACATGAAAAGGGTATTCTGGTAATTTACCTAAGGCATATAAACTACCTATCATACAACTATTCAAACGAAGCGACCATAAGGTATAACCTCGGAAGGTTATTTCCTACATACTATGGTCACCTAATGTGTTTGGTCGGATCCTAATGATCGACCAAATGGGTCGGGTTCGAAGGTATAAGCGATTTATTAGATCGCTTACCCTTACGACCCTAGACAACGTGGTAATCAGTAGGCATAGTCACAAGGGACTATAACCATCGTGATTACAATCACGTTGCGAAGTTCAAACGAACTTCGCATTGACCATAAACTGGTCAACGTAGAAAGTAAAACAAATTTTGACTTTCGGACTCGAAAAGCAATAAAAGAACGAAGGAATACTTACGAAGGGTCCCCGAATGCTAATCTCGATTCAAGTAACTCAGGTATGAAACAATGGTTTCAACTTAGAGTTTCTCAAATCAAAATTCTAGTGGGTTTTGCAAATGAAGGCATGGGGTATTTGTAGGATTCGTAGAGCCATTAAGATCGTTTCTTGGAAACCGCGATTTGATCTTGGCCATACACCTCAAGATAGTGGTTTTTGAAAACCATTTGAGCCCATAGATTTCCCCAAAACCATGTGCAACAATGGATAGGACCAAATCCAATGTTTCTGCCATGTTTCTGCTGTCTGGGGACTGACGCGGGCCGCGTAAGGATACACACATATCTTACGCGGGCCGCCTGGCCTTGTCAGATCAGAAACAAGTTTGCATATTGACAGTTTCAGTCCCTGTTGGTGTTTAAGGCCATTTCCGACACTTCTAAGGCCCGTAAAGCCAACTTTAAGGCCCTAAAATGATGCCTAAACATTGTGGACATGAAACATGCTCAAAAATATCTCAGATGTCGGTTCGTTTGGCCGTACGATCGCGATGTTCGCTTAATTACGACGGAATGCGCATAAGCGCGAAAAACGATCCAAATTGTGCGACGAATGGATTTTTCTCATGCCAAACACTAAAATAAAATATTTTAGTGCTTACATAAATTTTTGGATGTCCGGATGTATTCAGAACGTAAGTTATGCGCGAAAGTGCAAACTTGTGCACTTTTTGACGCTTTTAGTCCCTGAATGACCCAAAAGTTTATTTTGGCACACCGAACCCCTCAAAGCCTATTTCTAAGCTATGTAAAGGATATTTAAGGTGTGTTTAACTTATGGTCATGTTCTGGAATGTTCGTTACAGTTTAAATTGGCATACTTTCGCATTTTGTCAAGTTTAGTCCCTGTAAGCGAATTAACTTGTTTTTGCCATACTAAAGCCTTCAAAACTTATTTCTAAGTTATGTAAAGGTTATTTAAGGTATGTTAAGTATATGTTGATGTTCTGGAGTATTTTTCGCGTTAAACTAAGTACGTTTACGCACCAGTTTGCGTATAACTCTCCAGAAAGTGATATAGAGTTTGAAATTGGACAAAAGTCAAAACATGAAAAATGTAAAACACAACCAAACAAACATTGGGATCAAATAACATTGTTTTATTGATAACCGAACTGTTCACAATGATTACAAGCACAGATGTTACAGTCTCCCCTACTTGTGGAAATTTCATCCAGAAATTTATTTAGAGGAAACTCGTGGGAAAAGATGCGGATATTTCGCCTTCATTTGATCTTCGCGTTCCCAAGTAAACTCGGGTCCACGTTTAGCTTCCCATCGAACTTTGACCAAAGGAATGCGCTTGCGTTTAAGCCTAGTTCTAGTGGGAAACATGGTCGAAAGCATAGTACTTAGTTTTGTCCTTCTTGACTGTGTGCCTACTCAGTAATCGCTGATTGTCGAAAGACATAAAACTGGTTAAGTTTGTGAACTTTCACAACTTTGCTGAAAAGTCACTGTGATTGTGCATTTTATTTTGCAAAGACTTAAACTTGTTTTATTTCTTTATTTTGTTTAAGCATCGGACATCCTCTGCGTATACGTGAGTATCGACCTGGATGTTGTTGCCTAAACGTTCTGCTTTATTTTCTTTGGTGTTTCGTTTAAGCTTTGGACCTCCTCTGCGTATACGGAAGTATCGACCTGGTGGTTAAAGCCTAAACAACTTCAACTTGTTTTATTTTTCTTATTTTGTTTAAACATTGGACTTTCTCTGCGTATACGTAAGTATCGACCTGATTGTTAATGTTTAAACATTCTGCTTTGTTTTCACACAAATCACAGTTGATAAAAGTTTAAAGGCATTGCTTGAGATAGTGTATTGCATGATGAGGGGATATGCTAAGATCGTGGGGTCCATTAGAACTTAGTGCAAAATTAATATACCTTAACGTATCGGTAAGCATTTCGAAAGTTTTTAGATTGAGTTTAAGTGGAAAACAATATCGTCAATCAATGTGAATCGTTTAGAGCTTAATATGTTTAAAGCTTAACGATGTTGGTGATTGATCTCATAAACTGATATGATCCTCTTGCACTAACTCACAAAAATATTGTTTGTAAATATTTCATTTTCTGCATTTCAGTACTTTAAAAATCCAAAAAGATTTTAAGTGTGATTTAGCATAAATTTTGTAAAAAATCCAAAAAGATTTTCAACAACTGATTTTCAAAATTCCAAGTGCTAAACTTGATGAACAGGTTTGGGAGAGAGTGTATGAAGAAGTTTTTACAAGTGGTTTGCAGAGAGTAAATCATTTTAAATATTTCGTGCAAATAGTTTATAAATTTTAAAGATTTAATCTTTGTGAAACTTATTTTTGGGTAGAGTTGTGCAGGATAGCCAGGTTCCGAAACCTGAGCTAGATGAGTGCCAGGTTATGATCTAAGAACCTGCTGAAAGTGAATTCCAGACTACGATCCCAGCCTAGTGAAAGGGGGAGTCTGAAGACATCGAGAGGGAGTCTGAAGATAGTAGAGCCAGTTTCAGATCCTGAAGATTACAAGAAAGGGTAAGAGATTGATTGAGAATGCTTACAATTAAGAATTTTGAAGAAAGTGAACAGACTGATAAAGACTGAAGATGTGAAGACTCGACACTTAAGACTCGTCAACATCTGAGGGGGAGTCTGTTGGTGCATTCATCTGTCGTCTTCGTCTTTTATCGAGTCTTGGACTTGTTGCAGTTCTGTTCGTGCATGAAGTCATCGTCAAGAATGATGACATCACATATGTGACATCAATGATGACATCATATGTGTGACGTCATCACATAAGTTAGATTTCACAAAACAGAATATGACAGATTGTAGGTTTCTCTTCAAAGTCAAATATGTAGGTTTCTCTTGAAAGTGGAACTTGTAGGTTTCTCTTGAAAGTGGAACTTGTGGGTTTCTCTTGAAAGGTTTCGCTTGAAGCTGACATGTGTGTCTTCAAGAGAAACCAAGAACACTATAAATAGGCATGAGAGCTATTCATTTGTAACGATTTTCAGAATTGATACCGAGGTGCTTCCGGTATTCCTTGTGATTGTAATTGCTATTATTTCAATACACAAGACGTTTAAAGTGATATTCAAGCTGTTTTTACATCCGTTTCTTAGTTTCCGCCTCTGAAACGGACTAGAGCTCTTCCGAACGACTCATTCAGGTCGTAATTCGATCCTACAAACTTGGACAGGTTAACTTTATTAAATAGGTACGGTTTGCGAGATTAAGCGGAGACCGGATAGAATGTGGTTTAAGTCCTTATGAGTACAATGACTCGTATAATATGGGTCAAATAACCAAACATTCTGATTAGAACTGATTTAGAAAGGTTTTGACCCGATTCGGCTAACTTATATAAGATATGCTATATAAGTCAACCGTACGTGCATAGGCGGCATTGGGTGGTCGAATAGGTCTATGGTAAGTCCGAGCCAAAAAATGTTTATTATAATGTTATATCAGTTTCATAATCAGATTACAAGTTCACCACGTTTCAAAATCATTTTATACGAAAAAGGGCATTTTTGGCATTATTTAGGCATAATATAAGGACTTTGCATAAAACCCGACAATTGATATGATCAGAAGGTATAACCCGACAAACTGTTTTACTTTCGGTTGCGAACCGAGCTCTAAGCAGGAAATGACGGGTTGTACATGATCTAACATGTCCTAGTTTGTTATATAAATTGTTATAATGTCAAAAATTAAGGTTTCGATACTTAGAAGTTCACTTAACGTTAATTACGAAAATCTGCGTTTTTTACTTTTATTTACTAAAACTTTAACCCATTATTTTACCTACTTAACGTAATCTTCAGAAGGTGCCCTCATAAGGGGTTAACACCTACATTATTATGATCACGTAGCCATGTTTGATTCAAACATTGGCTTGACCGAAATGGTCATAACCGAAATTCAAAGAAAATGTCAATTGCTTGACTTTCGGCTAAGAACTAGCCTGTAAATGAAAAAAGACTGAAGGAGAACACTTACAAGTGTTCAAAGGAAAATTAGACTTCAGGTAGAAGGCCTCCTATGAGCAGAAGCAACTCCAAGAATATAGAGAGAAAGAAATTGTGAAGGTGCAAGTTGGAAAGTTAAGAATGGGCTCTATTTGTAGTTGATCAAGACTCACATGGTGATGCCAAGTGTTCACAAGGCTTCCCTGGAGTTGATTTGTGGCCTCTTAGGTGGAGGAAGCAGAAGAGAGTGGCAATTTTGCGAGATAGGTGGCATGTCACACCCCTTTCTGCGGCGGAAGCACGAGGTGTGATCATGAAAGGTTCTCATTGCATACGAAGAGTAAACATGCTACATGCTCGTAAAATAACATTCAAATACCATAATTTGAAAACATACGTTAGCGTTTACATCGCTAAGTCGCATAAAACATTGTCTTAAAAGTTTACAACTTTATTCAAAGTTAAACACAAGCGACATCCACGAGCATAAGCTAGACCACGCGCACATCCATCCTAGTTACCTGAAATACATGTGAGTTTTGGAAAAACGTCAACATAAAGTTGGTGTGAATTCATGCAGTTTTGTATTTCATGTTTGTATACTTTGTATGAAAACATAGTTTGTGAGTAAATCAAGTTTTCATATGTAAATCCAGTTTTATGTGTACACCACGTACATATGTATATTTCAATTTCTTCTTGAGTACCTCACGTACTTCAAGTATAATTCAATCTCTTCTTGAGTACCCCACGTACTCAAGTGTTCATCAATTTTAGTATGGTATGAATTTCATGTAATTAAAATATTCCTGTAAATATCAGGATTGTTAATGGGTTGCAAAGCCATTAACATGTGACACGTCATAGGAAGCCACCAAACCTAAGGCATTTAATTGGTATATTCTGAGACACAAAAGCACTCCTCGATTCTCGCCCCGACCAGGAGTGTGGCTGCCAGGCACCCGTTAGATCTAACCTTTTGTTCTGCGGTCTAGGTATATTGTTGATTAATGGTGCTTCTGTACCCTATTCGTGACACTATTTCTCATAACGCCTCCTACTTGGTTCTCGTTCTCACCAAGCGCGTTTCTTGTTATCATTTCTCATAGCGCCTTATACTTGGTTCTCGTCTCACCAAATGCGCTTCTCATATTCATATATTTCGTCACACTTGGTTCTCATTCTTACCAAGTGTACTTCTTGTATTTATATCATACCATTTATAAATATTGTACTTTTGTACATGTATTTCACCCCCGAAGTTATAAAAACTGAAAACAGTTAAAGAGAAAAGGGGGAGCATGAACTCACAACTTTGCGTTCCTAGCGTCGTAAACTCCACCGGGTTTGCTTAATTAACGTCGTAACCTATACGCGTTTTCTTAACGTTAGTCACTAGACTTGCGTCGCACAAGTACAGTCACTCTCTTTTGTATATTTTCTTGTGTTAAAAATATTCTATATTTTTAACTATGTATCTTACTTATATTATTTTCTTCAAAAATAAATATAAGTCTTTTGTGTTTTGCACTTTGCACCCGAATTATGTTTCTTGTATGTTGTATGTGTATTTTTTTTTATTTCTACTCCTCATGAGTATTTAGTGTATTTTTAAGTCTTAATACACTAGCACGTATAACACATACTATATACACTTAACACACAAGTTGGTGATCAAATAATATATATTTTTCTCTCAAAAAAATATATACTTATTATCCATTTTTATTCTTGAAGAAATCCTCATTTCTTATCATCAAAAATTAGGGAAACCTTAGTAATACTCTTAAACACATTTTTAGGGAATAAGTTTCTCAAAAACTTATATTTTTCTAAGTGTCAGAATTTATAAAAATTTTGACAGAGTTTCCCCTAAAAATGGAGGTTTCCCACGTTTTCAAAACGTGTGTTTATTTTCTTTTAAATCATCATCAATCATCAATAATCAGCAACAACAATTATCAACAATAATCACTACTTTTCCCAACTTCATGAACTTGGATATTTACCAAGATTGTGTAGTATCTTACTAGCACATTTAGTAAGTCTTGTTATCTTTAAAAATAAGTTTAATTTTTTAAAAACTTTATTTTTAAAGATTATGAAGTTTTACAACTTCTAGTCGGTTTTTACGAAAATTATTTCTTTGTTAAAACTTTTGTTACACAAGTATTCCATACACTTGTTTGTTCACAAAAACCACTCTTGTTTGTGTAAGATCCGGTTTAGAACATGTGATTTCTTGGACAATTGGTCCTTTGAAAATACCGCTTGTAGATACGTAGATCTACTAGTTTTAAACACTATTTCACAAGTTAAATTGCTTTTACACAAGTTCATGATGTGTGTGATAGGGTTTCACCTTTTAACCCTTGTGTTATCTAAAAACAAGCTTATGTTAAGATCCATGATCTTACAAGGTCGGGTTAAACGATGATCCGAGCTACCACATCATAGATCGGGTCTCAAAAATCTCATATTCCAAATACTACAACTTTTACACAACACATGAGTTATTAACCACCATTTTAGTATTTTTACTAGACTTTAAAGCTTCAAAATGTATGTTATCGATATTTAACCGACAAAATTCCTTTTAACCACCTTAGATATGTTCAAGAACAAGTTTTAAGTGTTATACCTCTAGCTCAAGGCTAGGGAAGATTCTTGATGAAAATCGCGTGGGTAAAAGCTAACGGTAGAGGTCCTTCGTGTTCCGCTTGCTCCGAGGCTCCTAATACGTGACCTTTATCCCTTATATGGTGATGGAATGCAAGAACTAAACTTGAAAGTATGGTGGTGGGATGTGGGGAGTTCGGCCGAGAGTGAAGGGAGTGTGAGAGAGTGGTGTGAGTTGGTGTTTATGGAAAGTGATTATTCAAGTGCTAATCCCATTTACTTATAGACAATTTAGGAGGTTATTAACCAAAGGTAATTATGTTATCTAGATACTAGACAAACCATAATATAATAATAAACCTTGTACTCTTGTGTTCCCCAAGGTTGGGGCCGATTCCAATGGGGGGGGGGGTCTAGTTCGATTGTAACTAGGTGGTTAGGGAGTTAGTTAAGTTAAATAGGTAATTAACTTAGTTACTTGCGTATTGCGTGTTATGACGGGTGTTAGGGTGATCAGGGACCCTAACTAGCTCAGAAAAAAATATGAATAGTGAAAATAGTAATATTTTCATGTTCCGGGTAAAGTCCGGTTGTTCGGTTACACACCGATTCGTTAAAGTGCTAAATTACACTTTTTAGTGTCGTTTAAGTACCTTTCTTGTACTCTTTCAATTCCCAACACTTAGGGAAGTATTCTGGATAACAAAACGACATTTCTGCACAACATTCATATGTTTAAATGCTGAATTATTGCTGAATTTTATAAATTCTGCACTTAAAGTGCGTTTCGGGTGCTTTTTAGTGCTTATTTTTGCTTTCGTATTGCATATATATTAAACCCTTGTATGTACTCTTGGGTTTTAATGCATTCTTGTTGTTGGACCTACACCTAGGCTCCAATTTTATTGTCTGGCTGCTTTCTGCAGTTCCGTTGACACAGTGTGTCTTACCGGTGAGTTTACTATTATTCTGACGCAACGCTCTCGTTTATGCATAAGGCAATATTTTGTAGTATACAACATGCATGAATTCACTTGTTTAATCATGTGTTCAGACATCGCTGACAATTAAACTCATAATTGCAGTCATTAAGCAATAATTATAGTGTACGGAAATTACCGGTTTGTGCCAGTTGACACAGTCTCCCCCCGTTAAAAGAATTTCGTCCCGAAATTCAGACTGAACTAACTCTCGCTGGAGTCTTCTTGAATAGGTGGGGATACTTTTTCTTGAACTGGTCTTCACGTTCCCATGTGTACTCGGGTCCGTGTTTTGAGCTCCAACGTACTTTGACAAGTTTCACACTGCTCCTCCTGGTCTTGTTGACTTTCCAGTCAGTAACCTCAACGGGTTGTTCTGTAAATCGGAGGGCTTCATCAATATGTACTTCATCCATCGGGATGGTCACGTTTTCTTGCGTTGGACTCTTCTTCAGGTTGGATACATGAAACGTATCATGTACTCCATTAAGTTCTTTCGGTAACTCCAACTTGTATGCCACGGTACCAATTCTTCTCAAAATTCTGAATGGTCCGATGTATCGTGGATTCAGCTTTCCACGTTTTCCAAATCTGACTACGCCCTTCCATGGTGAGACTTTTAACAACACTTTGTCTCCCACCTTGAAATCTACCGATTTTCTATTTAGATCCGCGTAGCTCTTTTGTCGCTCTCGAGCCGCCTTAATGCGCTCTCGGATCTGCGCAATCTTGTCGGTTGTCTCTTGTACAAGTTCCGGACCAACCATACGTTTATCTCCGGCATCTTCCCAACACAGGGGCGATCGGCATTTGCGGCCATACAGAGCTTCGAACGGCGCGGCTTTTATGCTCGTATGATAACTGTTATTGTAGGAAAACTCAACTAAAGGTAGGTGAGTATCCCAGCTGCCGCCTAGATCCATGACACATGCACGAAGCATATCTTCTAATGTTTGTATAGTCCGTTCGCTCTGGCCGTCTGTTTGCGGTTGGAATGCCGTGCTCAGATCTAACTGAGATCCAAAGGCTTCCTGAAATGATTGCCAGATTCTTGAGACAAAGCGTCCATCTCTGTCTGAAATAATTGAGATTGGCACTCCATGACGTGCCACAATTTCTCTTAAGTATATCTCTGCAAGCTTTCCAGTGTTATCCTTTTCTCGGATTGGTAGGAAATGCGCAGACTTCGTCAATCGATCAACTATTACCCATATCATATCGTGCCCTCTCGGGGTCCTGGGTAATTTCGTTATGAAGTCCATCGAGATTTGTTCCCACTTCCACACGGGAATCTCTGGTTGTTGTAGTAGGCCGGACGGTTTCTGATATTCGGCCTTAACCTTCGCACAGGTTAGGCATTTTCCAACATAGACAGCAACGTCGCTTTTGAGTCTCGGCCACCAATAGTACTCTTTCAAGTCTTGGTACATCTTGTCCGATCCTGGATGGATCGAATATCTCGATTTGTGGGCTTCATTAAGGATGACCTCACGTATGCCACCACAGAGTGGAACCCAGATACGCTTCTTGAAGTATAAGGCTCCCTCTTCATTTGGCACCATGTAATTCAATGCACCCCGGAGGTATTCAGCTTTACGGTTCTCTTCTTTAAGAGCTTCTTCTTGTTTGTGACCCCAGTCGTACTTCTTGTCTTTCTGAGTCAGGGTCGTTAGCGGTTGAGCTATCTTCGAGAAATTCTCAATGAATCGCCGATAGTAGCCCGCTAAGCCCAAAAATTGACGAACTTCAGTTGGGGTCTTGGGAGCTTCCCAATTCTTTATTGCTTCTATCTTGGACGGGTCTACATGAATGCCTTTCTCATTCACCACGTGACCAAGAAATTGTACTTCGCGAATCCAGAATTCGCATTTCGAGAACTTTGCATAAAGCTTCTCTTTCTTCAGTAGTTCCAAGATGGTTCTGAGATGTTGCTCGTGCTCTTCTTTCGTTCGCGAGTAAATTAGGATATCATCGATAAATACAATCACGAATTTATCGAGATATGGTTTGCACACGCGGTTCATTAGGTCCATAAAGACCGCTGGCGCGTTCGTCAATCCAAACGGCATCACAAGAAATTCGTAGTGCCCATATCGCGTTCTGAATGCAGTCTTTGGCACGCTTTCATCTTGGATTCTCAGCTGATGGTATCCAGATCGAAGGTCGATCTTGGAATAGTAGCTTGATCCTTGCAGTTGATCAAATAGGTCATCAATCCTCGGTAGTGGATACCGATTCTTGATTGTGAGCTTGTTCAGTTCCCTGTAATCGATACACATCCGCAGTGTTCCATCTTTTTTCTTCACGAACAATACTGGAGCTCCCCAGGGTGAGAAGCTTAGCCTTATGAATCCTTTATTCAACAATTCCTGGAGCTGTGTAGATAATTCTTGCATTTTGGATGGCGCAAGTCGATATGGAGCCTTGGCTACAGGAGCGGCTCCTGGAACCAAGTCTATGTGGAATTCGACTTGTCGTTGCGGAGGTAGTCCTGGCAGATCTTCAGGGAACACATCAGGAAATTCCTTCACCACAGGAATGTCTTCGAGTTTTGGCTCTACAGCCTTCTTGTCTAAAACGTGTGCTAGGAAAGCGACACATCCTTTCCTCAAGCACTTCTGTGCCTTCATGCAACTGATGATTCGAAGAGGCGCGTCTCGTTTTTCTCCATGCACGATAAGAGTTTCACCATTCGCTAAAGGGATGCGAATGATTTTCTCATGACATATAACTTCAGCTCTGTTCTTGGACAACCAGTCCATTCCGACCACTACATCGAAGCTACCCAATTGAATAGGTAGGAGGTCGATGTTAAATCTTCGTTCACCAAGTTCTAGTGTGCAGCCTTTAACAACTTCACCCGATTCAACAAGTTTACCATTGGCTAGTTCTATGGGATAAGGAATTTCTAATCTACTAGATTCTATTCCGAGTATGCGTTTAAATTCCACAGACATGAAACTATAATCGGTGCCAGTGTCGAATAATATGGATGCAAAGTGATTGTTAATGAGGAACGTACCGTTGACCACATTAGGGTCCTTGTGTGCGTCCCTTGCTCTAATTACAAATGCTCGGGTCTGAGCATTGTTTCCCCTTGGGCAATTTTTCTTGAAATGATCCACGCCTCCACAACCAAAGCATCCTTGGCTTTGCCCAGCTCCACGGCTATTCCGGTTACCATTGCCATTCTCATTCCCATTCCTTCCGTTTCCCCAACAGTTTTCTGCTTGGTGACCCAATCTACCACATTTGTCGCACCTTGGAATGCGACAAGCTCCTTTATGATGAAACTTACATTTTTGGCATTCAGGCATGGAGCCTTGGTATGCCTTGGTTGAAAGGGTCTTCGCCTCCTGAGACGGGTTAGCGTCACGCTTTTTGTTGAAACCTTCGTTGTTGCGAGTCGCTTGATTCAGATTCGAACGCTTTCTCTTCTTGTCACCGGACGACTCATCATGTGTCTCGGTCTTCTTTGTTGGGTTCAACGATAACTTCTTCTTACGAACACAATCTTTGGTCAGGCTGACAGCCAGAGTTACAGCCTCAGTGATTGTTTGTGGTTTGGCTGACGTCACCATGCCACGAAACTCTGAGGCCAGACCCCAAATGTAGCGTTCGACACGCTTGAATTCGGGAGTCACCATGTAGGGAAGCACTCTGGACAGATCGTGGAATCTTCGAGTATAACTATCAATATGAGCACCTTCCATAGTCAAGTGCCAGAACTCCGTTTCCAGTCTTTGGAGTTCAGCACGAGAGCAATACTTCTCTCTCATCCTTTCCTTTAGTTCCTCCCAGGTTAGACCATACGCGGCATTATTGAGCAAGGTTTGGGCTTGCAAATTCCACCAAGTCAGAGCTTCATCGACAAACAACCCGGTAGCAAAGGTGACTTGTTGATCCGCGGTACACTTGCTCATGCGAAAAGTAGCTTCAGTCTTCTCCGTCCAGCGCACAAATGCTACTGCACCTCCTGTGCCATCATAGTTCATCGGCTTGCAGTCGAGGAACTGCTTAAATGTGCAGCTTCGAACTGCGCTGTCTCCAGATGAATCTCCATTCCCATTATGTCTAGCGTTGCTTGGTCTTTCACTGTCTTGAGTACGGTTTGCCTCGTACTGGGCGATAGCAGCGGAGACCCGTTCTTCCAGTAGAGCCTCCTACTTGGTTCTCGTTCTCACCAAGCGCGTTTCTTGTTATCATTTCTCATAGCGCCTTATACTTGGTTCTCGTCTCACCAAATGCGCTTCTCATATTCATATATTTCGTCACACTTGGTTCTCATTCTTACCAAGTGTACTTCTTGTATTTATATCATACCATTTATAAATATTGTACTTTTGTACATGTATTTCACCCCCGAAGTTATAAAAACTGAAAACAGTTAAAGAGAAAAGGGGGAGCATGAACTCACAACTTTGCGTTCCTAGCGTCGTAAACTCCACCGGGTTTGCTTAATTAACGTCGTAACCTATACGCGTTTTCTTAACGTTAGTCACTAGACTTGCGTCGCACAAGTACAGTCACTCTCTTTTGTATATTTTCTTGTGTTAAAAATATTCTATATTTTTAACTATGTATCTTACTTATATTATTTTCTTCAAAAATAAATATAAGTCTTTTGTGTTTTGCACTTTGCACCCGAATTATGTTTCTTGTATGTTGTATGTGTATTTTTTTTTATTTCTACTCCTCATGAGTATTTAGTGTATTTTTAAGTCTTAATACACTAGCACGTATAACACATACTATATACACTTAACACACAAGTTGGTGATCAAATAATATATATTTTTCTCTCAAAAAAATATATACTTATTATCCATTTTTATTCTTGAAGAAATCCTCATTTCTTATCATCAAAAATTAGGGAAACCTTAGTAATACTCTTAAACACATTTTTAGGGAATAAGTTTCTCAAAAACTTATATTTTTCTAAGTGTCAGAATTTATAAAAATTTTGACAGAGTTTCCCCTAAAAATGGAGGTTTCCCACGTTTTCAAAACGTGTGTTTATTTTCTTTTAAATCATCATCAATCATCAATAATCAGCAACAACAATTATCAACAATAATCACTACTTTTCCCCACTTCATGAACTTGGATATTTACCAAGATTGTGTAGTATCTTACTAGCACATTTAGTAAGTCTTGTTATCTTTAAAAATAAGTTTAATTTTTTAAAAACTTTATTTTTAAAGATTATGAAGTTTTACAACTTCTAGTCGGTTTTTACGAAAATTATTTCTTTGTTAAAACTTTTGTTACACAAGTATTCCATACACTTGTTTGTTCACAAAAACCACTCTTGTTTGTGTAAGATCCGGTTTAGAACATGTGATTTCTTGGACAATTGGTCCTTTGAAAATACCGCTTGTAGATACGTAGATCTACTAGTTTTAAACACTATTTCACAAGTTAAATTGCTTTTACACAAGTTCATGATGTGTGTGATAGGGTTTCACCTTTTAACCCTTGTGTTATCTAAAAACAAGCTTATGTTAAGATCCATGATCTTACAAGGTCGGGTTAAACGATGATCCGAGCTACCACATCATAGATCGGGTCTCAAAAATCTCATATTCCAAATACTACAACTTTTACACAACACATGAGTTATTAACCACCATTTTAGTATTTTTACTAGACTTTAAAGCTTCAAAATGTATGTTATCGATATTTAACCGACAAAATTCCTTTTAACCACCTTAGATATGTTCAAGAACAAGTTTTAAGTGTTATACCTCTAGCTCAAGGCTAGGGAAGATTCTTGATGAAAATCGCGTGGGTAAAAGCTAACGGTAGAGGTCCTTCGTGTTCCGCTTGCTCCGAGGCTCCTAATACGTGACCTTTATCCCTTATATGGTGATGGAATGCAAGAACTAAACTTGAAAGTATGGTGGTGGGATGTGGGGAGTTCGGCCGAGAGTGAAGGGAGTGTGAGAGAGTGGTGTGAGTTGGTGTTTATGGAAAGTGATTATTCAAGTGCTAATCCCATTTACTTATAGACAATTTAGGAGGTTATTAACCAAAGGTAATTATGTTATCTAGATACTAGACAAACCATAATATAATAATAAACCTTGTACTCTTGTGTTCCCCAAGGTTGGGGCCGATTCCAATGGGGGGGGGGGTCTAGTTCGATTGTAACTAGGTGGTTAGGGAGTTAGTTAAGTTAAATAGGTAATTAACTTAGTTACTTGCGTATTGCGTGTTATGACGGGTGTTAGGGTGATCAGGGACCCTAACTAGCTCAGAAAAAAATATGAATAGTGAAAATAGTAATATTTTCATGTTCCGGGTAAAGTCCGGTTGTTCGGTTACACACCGATTCGTTAAAGTGCTAAATTACACTTTTTAGTGTCGTTTAAGTACCTTTCTTGTACTCTTTCAATTCCCAACACTTAGGGAAGTATTCTGGATAACAAAACGACATTTCTGCACAACATTCATATGTTTAAATGCTGAATTATTGCTGAATTTTATAAATTCTGCACTTAAAGTGCGTTTCGGGTGCTTTTTAGTGCTTATTTTTGCTTTCGTATTGCATATATATTAAACCCTTGTATGTACTCTTGGGTTTTAATGCATTCTTGTTGTTGGACCTACACCTAGGCTCCAATTTTATTGTCTGGCTGCTTTCTGCAGTTCCGTTGACACAGTGTGTCTTACCGGTGAGTTTACTATTATTCTGACGCAACGCTCTCGTTTATGCATAAGGCAATATTTTGTAGTATACAACATGCATGAATTCACTTGTTTAATCATGTGTTCAGACATCGCTGACAATTAAACTCATAATTGCAGTCATTAAGCAATAATTATAGTGTACGGAAATTACCGGTTTGTGCCAGTTGTCACATGGCACAAGGTGTCACACCCCAACCGATGGCGGAATCATCGGGGCGCGGCACTAGGCGAGTGAGATTGCTCAAGAGAATCCATAACAACTAATTTAGCGACAATATTTAACAAGTTAATTATCCCATACTAATAAACAAATATTTCGCATAAAGTCGTACAGATTTCATGTCTCTCGAACAATACAAATCCGACAACCTAGATTTTAAGTGAGTTTCTTAAAGTAGTCCTATCTTGATTGAGATAATCTACGTTTAACCTGCAACATACGTTAAAAAATGTATTGGCGAGTATACAGGTTTTGCTATAGTAATAAAGTAGATAAAAGCATTGCGAATTTCCACATACATAAACATGATACCACACATATACACTACAAGACAAAAACTACCAGCTAAGTTCTGAGATGACTGCGACAGAGAGCCCTCTGGCGTGTTCGTCTTAACTAGACCCTGTCAGGTGTGAGTCTAACTATAGTACCATACTAGTTAAGGTGGAACGTCACGAGTAAGAGTCCTAGCACCTACATCAAGCATCACGTGTAAATATGTACGTTAGTTATTCGCATGTGATAGTAGTTTAGAGTGTGTACTGCGTTTTAACACCCCAAAAGTGTGTTTAAAGCGTTAAAAGGGAGTATACTCACAGTGCATGTTCAACAATAAACACGATCTGGATGGTTGAGAGCGTCAGGTCAGCCTGCATACGGGAACAGTAGTATGAGTATTCCTCAAGGCTGAATGGTCGAAGTCGGAGTGTCGAGTGAGTTAAAAGTGGGTTAAGTGTTGTAATAGTGCATCCGAGGGGATGGGTCCCATCCGGACGGATGGCTATTCGGATAGTTCGCGGTTTGAAGTTTTCGTAAAATTTTCTAAGTAAACGTTTTGAGTTAACGGAGATGGCGTGAAGACGTGTCAAACAACGGATAATACCAATTCTAGTTCATTCGGTCGGATGGGTCCCGCCCATTTGGCCAAACGAGATGTTCTTGATGAATATTCATGTTCGACCCGTTAATCGGTCCATCTCTCCGGTGGAAAACCGTTTTCAAGACGGCTTTCGACTAAAGAACGAGTTGAGAGTCTGTTTGAGTCCAGATTCCATCGAAATTTGTGTAATAACCGACGAAAAGTTCAAAACAGATGAAAAGTGTTGAAATCTTTTATAACTAAGTTGAAAAGTGTGAAAATCCTTTAGATCTGGAACCAATCTCGGTTAAATAGTGCTCCACCACAGTTTACCTAAGCAAAACGGGTGGAAACCACCTTCAAGAGGTCCAAATCAGATGGTTTTGAGGAAAGTTTAAGTGCGTGCGTGATTTTGAAGAAGAAGATGGTGTAGAAGCGATTAGAGATGAAGATTGATGAAGATTTGAGAGAAAAAGCTTACAAAATGGCTTGATAGCGATCCGGAACCTTGAGAGCGTTTGGAGAAGCAAAGGTGTTGAAATGAGACACAAGGCCCTTATATATAGTGGAGGGCATGGTCTGCGATGTACAGATGGTGTTGTCCGAATGGTGGGGTTTGAATGGCTTGTGTTCGGATGGGTAAACTCCATCTGGACGGATGGTCATCCTGGCGGATCAGCTCCATCCTGATGGATGGCCCATTTGGACTTCTGAGTTAATTTTCCAACTTTCGATTCGTTTGATGCGTTATGTTGCACTAATTATTGTAAGTACTTTAAGCGTTTTAGCGAGATAAGTAATATTGTGTTATGTTGAGTTTTAGTGTGATAAGTTGAATTGCGCGTGCCTGCGAGTGCGCGTTTCAACAAGTTTTAATACTTAGATATTTATATATATATATATATATATATATATATATATATATATATTAGGTCATAGCATAAGTAACTACGTTTCGAGTTTGCGTTGAGCGATAGCGAATAGCGTATTAGTGTATGCGATAGCGTTGTAATCATTATAGTTTACATTATGATCCGAATCTCGGGTGCTAGGCGTAACTAGTGTAACGAGAGTATCAAGCGCGAAAGTGCGGGTTGTTATAGTCTCCCCTGCTTGAGGAAATTTTGTCCCGAAATTTATTCGAAGGGTAGACTGTGAGAATTGACACGAGTAAGTAGCGATAAAAGCGTTAAGGTAACTGCGGGTGAACGAGTGATAGATCGAGGGTCAACGAGGGAGGGCGTCTCGTGTAGAGAACATTGGTGAGAAAGGCGACTTGCTTGATTAGGGGAATAGAATCTCACGAGTTGGCGTTCCAAAATCTTTTTGAGTTTTACTTTGAAAAGTTTGTTGAGTCATTGCAAAAGAGTTTAAGGAAGAACTTGATTTACAAAAATTTTCTTATAACGTGGTGTCAAGCTGAGTCGGTGTTAAACCAACGTCGTAAGTAGAGTTTTGTTTAGTTATTTACAAAAAGATTTTAAAGAAAATCTGGACTTATGAAAACTTTCCTTGGATGTGGAGTTAAGCTGAGTCGATGTTACCCCCATGTTGTGAGGAAATTTCATTTGTCCAACAGTTTAAAATAAAATGAAATAAAAAGAATTCTAAAAAATTTTCCATTTATTTTTGAAGATACACAGTAACAAAATAAGTTTTAGCGGTATCAAAAGTTTAGTTAGTATCGTGTCCCACATGGCACTTTTCCACGAAAGTTTGTTAATATGGCTAAAACACTTATATAAAGGAAGTACCAACGACGTATCCACCATGTTTTGACCATATTACTTCTTTTTCGTGAAGTTGTGTCATGTGGGTCGACATGACGCGGATAGACTTTCGTTTCCTTGATCCAAACGATAGAGGGTCAGACCAAGTTGAGATAGAATCGAATAGATTTTAGCGGTGAGATTCATTGTGAACATAGCGATGACAACGTGCGCGAATAGTGCGATAATGAGAAATATTGAAGCAGCGTGATTGTTAAGTGCGATAGGCGACAAGCGGTAAGCGATAAGCGATATGCGGCGAGAAGGTGAAGCGATGCAAGTATCGAAGCATTGAGATAGATGTGATAAGTATTAGAGCATTTAAACATTGAGAGAGAATGCAAGAGCGAAGTGTAATAGATTCCAGCGAAGATGCTATTGCGGTGCATTGTAGACTTACGAAAAGTATAGCGATGATGCGATTGATATGTTACGCCTTGCGAAGGAGTTTAGCGTGTTGAAAATAATCACCATAATATTATAGGTCTAATAACATTCAACTCCACATGGCACTTTCTTCACGAAACCTCGTTAGCATGGCAAAGCACTTATATATAGGAATTACCAGCAACGTATCCACCATGCTTTAACCACACCACTTACGTCCCGCGATTAGACGTCACACTTTGTCGACATGGTTAAGACGCTTATATATAGGAAGTACCAGTGACGTATCCACCACGCTTAACCATGCTTTTAACGTTATGTCACCATTAGAACTTACTATGGTCTCCGTGCATTGACCAAAATAAGCCCGTGTGCACCCGTGATTAGTTTGTTCCTAGCACGTTTATCGTACCTTATTCTAAAGGCGCATAGTTGGGGTAAAACACATTATATTGTGATATACTATAGATACATAGTGCTACTAATAGAATCTACGTGTGAGCTTAGACTAAGTGCGAGTATGAGAGAGATAGAGAGAGCGAGAGGGAAAGAAAGAGAGAGAGCGCGCGTGTGGGGGTGAGAGTGAGAGAGAGATCGTGTCGACGTCGCATATCGAGGCGACATCGATCGATAGAACAATCGTAACGTATAGGTAATAGTGTTGAGAATCGTACCATTAACTGCATCGTCTTGCACCGGATCGATGTTGATGTTGAAAACTCCTGCTTGGGCTTCTGCGGTGAGCGCGGCGGCATCTGGTGTTATCGGTGCTGCGGATGCGTGGTCTACTGGTTGCGTCGGCGGGGAAAGGAGTGCTAGCATGCCTTGGTGTCGTGGCCCTGTGCGGCAGTGGCGGGTGACGTGACCGTAACAATTTCAATTGATGCAATAGCGACAGTTGGCTCCAGCCTGGTGGTGATAAGTACACCTCTGACACAGGGGGAGAGTTCCAGCGTAGGCGCGTCTTGGATGAAGTGGAACTGCTCAGAGGGGTTCGGGTCGAGGCATTGTATTTGCTGAGAAAGTTGGGCTCGATCTTTGTCTTTTGTGGCTAGACTGAGCGTCTTGCAGTGATGCGTCGTCGTCAATGGATTCGTCGGAGGATTCATCGGAGGATTCGTCGCAGGGTTCGTCGGAGGAATCGACGATGATTACTTAGTTAGTCTTCCTGGGGGAATCGTTGGAGAAGAACCTGGCCAAGACTCGCTTGTCATTGATTTATATGGCCAAGCGATAGGCTTCTTCGATGGTAGCAGGTTTTACAGCTTCGACAAAATTTCCCACACACTCCGGCAAGGTGTGGATGTACTTCTTGATGGCCTTATCGGGAGTGTCAACTTGGCTTGGGAAGAAAATGCTTAGCTGTTTAAACCTTGTTGTGAGGCCGTTGTTGTCACCTCCAACTTGCTTGATATCCCAAAATTCGTTTTCTAGCTTCTGAACTTCGTGGGGAGGGCAGTCCTCTTCCTTCATGAGCTCCTTCAGCTCATCCTATGAGAGCGCGTAGGCTGCATCGTTCCTACGTTTATTACATTAGGCTGTCCACCAGTCGAGGGCTCTTGATTGAAATACTCCGGTAGCGCATGTGGTACGGATATGCTCAGGGCACCCACTTTGACGTAGGGTAACCTCGATGGCATCGAACCACTGGAGTAATTGAGTTACACCTTCTTCACCTGTGAAGTCCATTGGACTACAAGCTTTGTAGTGCTTGAAGGAGAAAGTAGACTTAGGCGCATCGGTCTTAGAGTCTTCTGATGTTTGAGAGTTGCTGAGAGTATGAACTTGCGCAACGATTTGAGGAATAACCTTGGTCACGAGTGAGGCGATCCTCTTATCGGCGTTTCTTCTAGCGCTTGTTCTGGCTGTACGTCGCGAGGTAGAAGCGTTCGAAGGCATCTAGACAAAAGATTTGGAATGAGATTCGATCTTAATGATTTCGTGTTTGCGTTGCGATTGAGCGCGTTAAAAACTTGTCATAGTTGATATAGTAATACGTATTCACATAGGAGACACAAATTCCTAAGTTCTCACATATTCACATAAGCGTTTGTAATCATATACTATATACATATATACGTATATACTTACATAAGTAGCGCGAGGACGCATTTAGGAAAGAGAAAGAGTGTCATTAGAGTTTAGTTTTGTTCCGGACATTAGGCTCTTGTTTTAGATTGTGATGGCTGTGTGAGTTGTGCGTACATAAGTGGGGGAGCGAAAATCGGTAAATCGAGAAATTGATAAAGTGTAAAATTTTCAATTGAAAACATATAAAAATAATAACTTCGATGACGCGTAAAAATCGACGATTACAGGATAGAAAATAGATGGAGTGCCTCGGGTTTTAGACATTGACTACCCAAAGTGGTTCAACTATCCTCAGCATGCTCGAGTACACGCTTTGGCCTAATAGACTATGCTCTCACTGGGATGCGGCTACGACATTCGTCCTTCCAATTACTACGCGGTTCGAGTCATTGATACAGGCGAGACCTTGGTGAGAGCTTTTGAAAACCGTTTTAGGAAGTGGAACGGGTTATTAAGATGCGGGTTTCACCCCTAACTTAACAACTTCGCTCCTAGTTGTGGTTGTGCTCATCGAATCAATTCGGGAGTTCCACTAGATAGAAATGGAGATTTCCGTTGAGATGTGGATATCACTCCTAACTTAACGAAAGGTTCTAGTGCTAAGAATAATGCGCTGAGTGAGTGATTTTATCGAGAGTTCTTGGTTTTCACACCTAATCTCGACACAATCACCCAGTTATGTTATATGAGCGTTTTCAAACATGTGTATTGTGTTAGCCTTAGGAAAGGCAAATATGCGTTTTTCAGCCTTAGGAAAGGCTGCCTTCGCACTACGATTTAGTATGTGGGTTCGTACGAAGGTGTAGTATAACATCGTAAATTCGAGCAAGAATGTAACAACATGTAGGTTCGTACAATACCCTAAGTGGGTTTGTACAATGGGTCTGTTTGGTACTAAGACTATAGACTAGGTCTGTTCTACACGACTCGACCTAATTCCCTATAGTTATGGCTCTGATACCAATCTGTCACACCCCAACCGATGGCAGAATCATCGAGGCGCGGCACTAGGCGAATCAGATTGCTCATGAGAATCCATAACAACTAATTTAGCGACAATATTTAACAAGTTCATTATCCCATACTAATAAACAAATATTTCACATAAAGTTGTACAGATTTCATGTCTCTCGAACAACATAAATCCGACAACCTAGATTTTAGGTGAGTTTCTAAAGTAGTTATATCTTGATTGAGATAATCTGCGTTTAACCTGCAACATACGTTAAAATAATGTCAATACAAAAATGTATTGGCGAGTATACAGGTTTTGCTATAGTAATAAAGTAGATAAAAGCGTTGCGAATTTCCACATACATAAACATGATACCACACATATACACTACAAGACAAAAACTACCAGCTAAGTTCTGAGATGACTGCGATGGAGAGCCCTCAGGCGTGTTTGTCTTAACTAGACCCCGTCAGGTGTGAGTCTAACTATAGTACCATACTAGTTAAGGTGAAATGTCACGAGTAAGAGTCCTAGCACATATGTATCAAGCATCACGTGTAAATATGTACTTCAGTTATTCGCATGTGATAGTATTTTAGAGTGTGTACTGCATTTTAATAAGTGTGTTTTAGATATGAACGTATGTTACACCCCAAAAGTGTGTTTAAAGCATTAAAAAGGGATCAAGTATACTCACAGTGCGTGTTCAACAATAAATATGATCTGGTTAGATGGTTGGGAGCGCCGGGTCAGCCTGCGTACGGGAACAGTAGTATGAGTATTCCTCAGGGCTGAATGGTCGAAGTCAGAGTGTTGATTGAGGTAAAAGTGGGTTAAGTGTTGTAACAGTACATCCGAGTGGATGGGTCCCATCCGGACGGTTGGTCATCCTGACGGATGGTCATCCTGACGGATGGCCATTCAGATGGATGGCTATTCGGATAGTTCGCGGTTTGAAGTTTTCGTAAAAATTTTCTATATAAAAGTTTTGAGTTAACGGAGACGGCATGATGACGTGTCAAACAACGAATAATACCAATTCTAGTTCATTCGGTCGGATGGGTCCCGCCCATTCGGCCAGACGAGCTGTTCTTGATGAATATTCATGTTCGACCTGTTAATTGGTCCATCTATCTGGTGGAAATTCATTTTCAAGACGGCTTTCGACTAAGGAACGAGCCGAGAGTCTGTTTGAGTCCAGATTCCATCGAAATTTGTGTAATAACCGAAGAAAAGTTCAAAACAGATGAAAAGTGTTGAAATCTTTTATAACTAAATTGAAAAGTGTGAAAATCCTTTATATCCGGACGGATGGTCATCCTGACGGGTGAGCTTCATCGTCCATCCTGGCGGATGAGCTCCATCCCTGGTGGATGAGCTCCATCTTGATGGATGGCCCATTCGGACTTCTGAGTTAATTTCCTAACTTTTGATTCGTTTGATGCGTTATGCTGTGTTAATTATTGTAAGTACTTTAAGCATTTTAGCGAGATAAGTAATATCGTGTTATGCCGCGTTTTAGTGCAATAAGTTGAATTGCGCGTGCTTGCGAGTGCGCGTTTCAACAAGTATTAATACTTAGATATTTATATATATAACTATTAATATATATAATAGGTCATAGTATAAGTAACTGCGTTTCAAGTTTGCGTTTACACTGAGCGATAGCGAATAGCGTAATAGTGTATGCGATAGCGTTGTAAGCATTATAGTTTACATTATGATCAGAATCTCGGGTGCTAGGCGTAACAAGTGTAACGAGAGTAACAAGCGCGAAAGTGCGGGTTGTTACACAAGGCAGCAGCTGCAACTGCCAGCTGCAGTCTGCTGCATGTAGACCCCTTATGAACCATAAGGGTACTGGCTTGTGGTACGTAAGGACCTTCAGCGCCCACAAAAATTTGAATGCCTTACGGACCGTAAGGCATATGCCTTGCGGTCCGTAAGGGACCTTCAGAAGCCAAAATTTTGGCATTTAGTTAAATTTAATCCCTCAACTTCCATCCTTCCACATATTTATGTATTTGGCCCCTTTCGTCCAACTTACCAGGTTTATTTGAGAGTTAAATGGACACATGTTGCCATATTATTTTTCAAAAATTTTCGAGGTGTTATAGTTAGGTTCAGTTAATTTCAGTTAGCCATGGGTAAAAAACTGATAACCAATTTTCGGTTAAATTCGGTTCGGTTTCATCGGTTTTCAGTTGGTTCGGTTATTGCTCACCCCTTATAAAACCTATGAAGTGAAGCGTATGAACCCGTCCTCTCTTTATACGAGTAAGAGAGATCAAATCCTGTAGAGTGCACATTTTAAAGTATTTTAAAAGTAGGTTAGTTTGTTGTTAGAAAAGAAATTATAATTTATCTCTCTATGTATATATATAGTTTAATTTCAGAGCTAACTTTTAATGACAATTATAAACATGTTCAGAAAATCACGTTTGTTTGCATGAATAAGCATAGAAGTATTTCACATAGCACGTAGTTTCACATAGTTCGCATAACTATAGCATGTATTCACAATGTATAATCACGTATAAGGATGGAAGGAGTATAAATTTAGTTTGTTCTTGAGAATTATTACCGTTTTAGATTGCGGGAAACGTGCGATTTGTGCTTCGGTTTTGAAACGAACGAGTATCAAGTATAAAAACACATTAAAATTGAGATAACATAAAAGAGAGTTAACGTAAAACTTGGAGTGTCACGGTACGTAACTAAGACTATTCCAAAGTAAATTGAAAGTTCTTTCGAGTTAGGAAAACATGCTTTGGACTAATAGGTAGAATACTCTTGTAACACCTCGGAAATTCACGTCCTATAATGTATTGACACGTGTCATATGTTCAAAACATGTGAAAGAATATTATAGAAGGACTAAAGTTGACAAACATAGAAAGTATGTGAATATACGTATTCTAAGTGTCAACTGTGAATAAATATATTGTACATTAACCCTACATGATGATTATAGCATCAAACGAATAAATCATGGATCATACGAAGCTAAAAGTGAGAGATTACAAACTACAGGGACTAAATGTGTCAACATGTTTAATTTATACCTCTGAGTGACCTTTTGACAAACCCGAAGCCTTGTAACTGTTAAATATGCTCACTAGAATGCACAATATAACTTTCATAAAGTTTCGTAATCGTATGAGAAAGTTATGATCAAATTCGTGTGCGAGGGGTTAAAGCGTAAACGTTGAAAGTTAAGACTTTTCGGGTTAACCGGAAGTGCCCAGGGACTTGGCAAAGTGGGTATAAGTCCTAAAGCCCTTGTGGGTAAAGAATAAGGGGTCAAATTGCAAGTATTTAGCTCAATTGACCTTTCGGAAGGGCCAAGAGGTGTGATGCAACAACTCAAAATCGTTTTTGTCTGAACAGAAGGGCCATGCGGCCCGCGTAGACATTAACAAGACTTGAGGCGGGCCGCGTCAGGCGCCCAGAACCAGAAAAACGTGACAGGCTCCTGTATTCGCGGAATTTCGATCTTTAATCGATATTATTGCTTGGTGGGCGACCCCTAAACTGTTCTAGAGCACTAGGACACCTGTTGGGAGGTTATGGTCTGTTGTAGACTTATTTGTCAACCAATTGTGGTGCTTAAATCCACTATATAAGGGCCATGTATTTCAACCTTGCAAACACACCTTCATCTGCATTTGTGGATCACTTCTGGAGCTCCCAAGCAGCCTCAACTGATCACATTTCGTGCATAGGACTATTGTAAGTCTGCTAATCCTTCTTTAATTGAGTTTAGCTTAGTTATTTAGCTAAAAGTCAAACCGTCGTAATTACGGTTTGACTTCAAGATTAGTCAACAATGGCTCAATCATATCTCGAATTAAAAGTATAGATAAGTTGGTATTTATGTGGGTAATAAACCCTCAAAAGGGTTCCCCCTTATTACCACTCTAACTAGGACAAAAGTCGGGTCAAACTAGTTTATAAAAAGTCAACAGGATCCTTAAAATGCCATTTATGCATAATTAACATTATAGATCATATACAACCTGTTAGATCATTGTTATAACTTGGTAATAAGTATAAGAACATGTCTAAACATGTTCAACCCGACAATTTCCTGTTTAAGACCCGGTTCGGAACCAAAAGTCACATAGTTTGACTTTCACTTTGACTTTCAGTTCTGACCCGTTAAGGCATGTTTTAGAAATGCCTCAGAGCTTTAATTGGACTAGGTTACATGTTAGTACAACCCTCTGTGATTATACACCTTGGTTCATTAGTTATCCAATTAATATGCATGTTTCCGTTAATTGCTCGTATGTTGACCATTATGCCCTTATTACTTTAAAACGTGATTTTTGGAAATATAAAAGAGTAGAAACTTTAATTACTGATATATAAACTTGTATGCAAAGTTTGACATCAGTTTGATTTGTAGATAAAGAGTTATGCTCATTATCGCAAAATGAATGCTTTATGTTAATAAAACGGCGTAATTAGCGTATAGCCTAGTTAAGCCTACTTTTTGGTATCAAACTTAATACCCACTGATGTAATATATTATTTTGGGATTTTTAAATATTTTTAATTAATTTTAGGCTGAGCATAACTAGTAGTCGTAGGCTTAATCCGGTAATTGTCGGTTTTGCCCTTACGGGCCATAAAATGAGTTTTACATATCTAAACGACTCCAAACCTTTTGCTACTGATCACATATGATAAATAAAGTATTTTAAGCCTTCTGGAAATATAAAAATATCAGATTTAAGTATCGAACCCGGAAATGGCCTTTAATCGCCTTATTAAGCGTTTTTAACGCATAGTATGTATTAAAATTATATTGAGCATACCCGGGTTGATACCTACTGATATTTTAGGAAAATTAGAATTTTTTAACAGTAAGCAAAGGTTGATTAACTCAGACTTCGGTTTTGAGCTTTTCGGCTTATGTGAAATTACCAAAATGCCCCTACGGTGCATAGTTGGTTATAAATGATAGATTTCACTCATATACTTTAACCTACTGATATAAATTAGCAAATTATGTATTTTTTCTGATTGCATCAGACCTGTAACTCAGGTTGTTAAACTCTTTTATAAGCTTTTAAATGACCAAACTACCCCTACGGGGCCTAGTTTGTGTTTAAACACGTTTCGGGCATAATGAAAGACATCTTACTGATGTCACAACATATTTGAGGCATAATTAACTTAGGAAACCTGTATATAGCTCCCATGAATACCCGTCACGCTTATTACGCGTACGGTTCGGTTTATGTAACAAGTTTACATAAATTAGCCGAAACGGGTCAAACCTTAACGGTTTTATCTCAAAATCCAGAATGTGAATAATAAACCCATATTAAACAAGTCTTCAAACTTGTCGGGTCTAAATCACATTCTATCCGGTCTTCGCTTAATCGTGCGTACGAACCGTATCTTTGAAACTAGCCGGTCTAAGCTTAAGCTTAATTAAAGACCCGTTAGGATTCTAATAGGTTATTATAAAACATTCGTTCCAGATTAGGAGGACCAGTAAAAGCTACGTGCATTTTGCTAATTGTGAATTATACTTTGCTCAGGTAAATACTTTTAACTTATTTTCCCTATACGGGCTTGGGTTACGGTATATAGCATACCGCTTGATCGGGCATCAAATCCTCCACCGTAGAGTGGGTAATTGAATAAATTTGATCGGCTCGTTTAAACAGTCTTGTTACTTAAAGCCTTTGGGGGGTTAATGACCATGTCCCGGATATCCTTGGCATCATTTTACGAAATGGCCACGACTTAAGCGCGGGGTGTAGGCGTACACCCGTCAGTGCACAAAAGAATATTGTGGTGTGTCTATCGATCTTTAACCCGGACAAGATCCGGGCTACTGAACGCACAAGGAACATGTAATTCGTTCACAAGATTATAATATTAAATAATTCTCCCAAGTTAAAAAAAATGTTTATGCCATGTGCATCCAAACCAATTTTCAATCATTTTCCAAAATGAGTCAGTTGAATGTATTTACCAGTGTAAACTGACGTATTTTCCCAAAAAGATTAAATGCAGGTACTAAGCGAAATTGGCTGGGATTTCTCCTTAGCATCATTAGAAGTCTCGCAAGCTTAAGATGCCTGAAGTCTGTTGAACCATTAATATTATTTTATTCGATCCATCTGTAGATAAACTTTCGAATATTGTGACATTTGATATTAAAATATTAAATTCGGTTGTATCATATTTTTAAATTTGCTTCCGCTGTGCATATTGATTATTGTGTTGTTTGACTATTATGTTGCCAACCACGTCACGATACTCCCCCACCGGGCCCACCGGTGACACGTGGAAATCGGGGTGTGACAGGTTGGTATCAGAGCCAACACTGAGTGAATTAAACACTACCCTTCTGTGTTTAATCTTAGTTACACAATTGCACATATCTAAACCTTCGAGTCTAGACATATAACATAGGACAAATTCTACCTTGTTTGGTTTTTGTTTTGTCCTTTAAATTTTATATATTTTGTTGTTGTTGTTATCTCATATTATAATGACAGGATTTAAAAATGCCGCCAAGATTCTTCAGGAGAAGGGGAAGAGGCAAGGGGCCAGTCACCGCCCCTAACGATAATGAAGCAGGACCCTCGAATGTTCGAGCTCCGTCTACCACGGAAAGTGATGATCCACGGCAAAACCGAAGGAACCTATTTGAGCCGGCCAGACGATCGGTATCTCACAGCTCTACCCCTCCGGTCCAAAACCCGTATGGGCCACAACCGGACTACGAGCCGAACAACCCTTAGCCTTCCTTCATACCATTACAACGATCCCTGTCTCATCATTCTTTCGGGGACCCCACCCCAGTTTTTCAGGGCCGGTTTAATCCGGTAGGCTACGTGCAAGAACCCGTGGGTTTTAACCCACTAGGGCCAGATGATCATTTCTCTGGCGATCACGCTGACGACATAGACGAGGATACTGACCCCGTCGAACCTGCAAGTGGCACTCCAAACCACCAGATCGAGATCTCCGACGGATCGTCCTTCCACGGATCACCCTACGGTGGTCCAGACAGCTTCCAAGCCATGTTCACTCGGCACGAGTGGTATTATACACCTTTTCACCACTCGTCGCCTCAGCAGCAGCAGCCGCAGCAACAACAGCATCCCTCTGTGGATTCCAGATTCGTGGCAGTCACGCCACCGCCTCCACCGCCGCCAGTGCAGCCGGCACCACCGCAACCGCCGAGGCGAAGAAGAACCGGTGCGCGCATGTCGTCACGAGCTGGGGACTTCCATTTCAGTTCCCCACGTCAGTCCAGTGGCAGCCATTATCCGCCACATCAGGAGGACCCACAAATGGGTGGACCCTCCAACCCAGCTGTACCACAGCCACCGCCAATGGGTTTTGACAACCCAATTCCGGCATATACGGGTTCCATAGCGTATAACCCGTTTCAACCGCCGACTCACCACAACTATGGTTACGCAGAGGCCGACCCGTACATGGTAGCGGTGAACTACAACACCCAAGGACCCTATGGGGATCCATGGGGAGTAGGTTACCCGACTCAGGGATACCAGATACCTCCTAGACCCATTATCCGGACGCAATCGCAGCCGCCACGATTTTCTCCCCCAGAAAGGGAGGAAATCCTGCAAAGGTTGGATGAAGTAGAGCGAGGCTTCCACCGTGACCGTAGGGAGAGACAGACCTTCTTCCAAGGATTAGCAAGCTTGTTCAAAGGGAAGAACAAGAAGGATCATTGAATCCTTCCAATAGTTGTTGAGCCCCTGCGTGGGCCTGTATTTGTTGTATTTATTTAAGCCCCTGCGTGGGTATGTATGTGTGTTTGTTTTGACCCCTGCGTGGGTCTATCTTCCGTTAACCCCTGCGAGGGTATGATGTTTGCTTAAAGTCCCTGCGTGGACTAGTTTTTTTGTTTAAGGTCCCTGCGTGGACTATTATGTTTGTTTAAAGTCCCTGCGTGGACGAGCATGTTGATTGACCCCTGCGTGGGTACTTGTTTGCTGAAAAAGACCCGTTTAGGGCAGCGTGTAATATTTTAAATAAATTAATGGAATGTTTGTTTTATAAATTTCATGTTTGCCATTATGTGCATATATAAATTATAAATGAAATAAATGAATTAAAATCATTCCTTTTTAAAAATAATCTGCCTATTTAAATATTAATTAAGAATCTAAAGTGTGAAACCTAGCCTTCGGGTCATTTTAAGACCAGGCCAAGATGGTAAGACCTGTTCAATAGATTCAAATCCCTGTTAACATCTGAATACATGTTAACACTCCTGGCAGAAGTGATTCATTAGAAATCACACACGTCATTTTTATACATATAAGGATTCTTTAGAAGATTCCTAACCCAATTTAATGATCTCTGAATCATGGGTTAAGATCATCAATTAAGATGATCATATTTTTACCATACGTTGGTAATAAAATGCCTACGGGCTTTGCTCATTTCTACATGAGCCAAAAGACAGTGGTTGCGATGACTCCCTGTCCGAAAAAGGTAATAAACTATATTACAACCTTAAAAGCCTTGATTCTCTGAAATCATAGCTTATAATTTATATTGTCCTTGTGACTAGGCCTTCTGTGCCACAAATAAAACTGTTATTGTTTTATAATTAGGATAAATTATAATAGAAATCCTAAATAAATTTGATTAATAAATTAACCAAATATGGTCTCTGTTACCATGGTTAATAAATTTCCCTAAGGGGCAATTCCATAATAAACTCCCAAATAAACTATTGTCCTTGTTTTCTGCAACAGTTCAATTAAAATGGCTAACTCGGACGAGGGTAATAGTCATCCAGTAGAGAATAATGAGAACACCCGATTTAATCTAACGGGTGCTGAATTGAAATCGATAATAGACGGTGCAGTTACACAGGCCTTGGAAAGGCAATACGAAGAGTACAGTGGGACTCGTAGTAGAACCCTATCTACACAGCCTTCAAAGCCACCGTCCAAGAAGGACGACCCGAAGAAAGATGATGATCGACGCTCCTCGAACCACAGTGCTCCATCTCAGCAGGTTATACTAAATCAGGGACCCCGTGACAAGGGTTGCTTGTATAAATATTTCGTTTCCTGCAAACCCTGGGATTTCTCTGGGGAGAAGGGAGCCATTGACTGTATGACGTGGCTGGATGAGATGGATACGGTTGTAGACATCAGCGGATGCGCTGAGAGAGACGTGGTCAAGTTTGTGTCGCAGTCTTTTAAGGGTGAAGCTTTAGCATGGTGGAGATCTCTGATTCAAGCCACCGGGAAAATCCCATTGTACAATATGTCATGGGATCAATTTGTAGCCCTTATCAGGGAAAATTATTGCCCTCAACATGAGGTGGAGAAGATAGAGTCTGATTTTCTATCCTTGGTGATGACAAACCTCGACTGTCAAGCTTACCTAACGAGCTTCAACACTATGTCTCGGTTGGTTCCATATTTAGTAACCCCGGAACCAAAGCGAATAGCTCGTTTTATCGGTGGTTTAGCCCCCGAGATCAAGGCAAGCGTGAAAGCTTCTCGGCCAGCTACTTTTAGATCAGTAGCTGACATTTCCTTATCCCTCACTCTGGATGCGGTCAGGCAGAGATCGCTGAGGAATAAGGAGGCTGAGAAGAGAAAGCGTGAAGATGATGGTTCACGAAAGTCGAACAAGAAGCACTGTGGGAACGGTGACAACAAGAAGGGATCAGAGTCAAGGAAAGATGGGCATAATTCTGGTGAGAAGCCCAAATGCAAAATTTGCAAGAAACAGCACTATGGAAAGTGCAGACTCGAGTCTAACTCTCAGACTCAGTCAAAAACTTATGCTTGTGGTATTTGCAAGTCCACGGATCACAAAACCTTGGATTGCAAGAAGATGAAAGACGCAACATGCTACCGTTGCAATGAAAAGGGCCACATTAAGACCAACTGCCCAAAATACAACAAGAAGCCTGAGGAGGCCAAGAAGACTAATGCAAGAGTCTTCAGAATGGATGCAAAGGAAGCGGTTCTAGACGACAACGTTATTACAGGTACTTTCCTTGTAAATGACGTATATGCTAGAGTACTGTTTGATTCAGGCGCTGATAAGTCGTTTGTAGATAACAAGTTTTGTGAATTGTTGAAATTACCTGTCAAAACCTTAAAAGTGAATTATGAGGTGGAGTTAGCAGATGGCACGCTAGAAACCGTCTCTACTGTGTTAGATGGATGTGTTATATCCATTAAGAACCATTCTTTTCCTCTGTCTCTACTCCCCTTTAAGTTGGCCGGTTTTGACATAGTTCTGGGTATGGACTGGTTATCTCGCAACCAGGCCCAAATCGTCTGCAACAGAAAGCAAGTGGTGATAAAGACCCCATCTGGTGAGTCACTTACCATTCGGGGAGATACCCAGTATGGGCTGCCTGAGCAAGTGACTATGCTCAAGGCTTCAAAATGTTTAAAGAAGGGTTGTGTCATCTACATGGCACAAGTGATTATTGATGAGCCCAAACCGAAGATAGAAGACATCCCTGTCATCTCTGAATTCCCAGAAGTTTATCTGGAAGAACTACCTGGTTTGCCACCATATAGGCAAGTGGAATTCAGGATTGATATCATCCCCGGAGCAGCACCAGTTGCCAGAGCACCATATAGGTTGGCTCCAACGGAGATGAAAGAATTGAGGACACAGCTAGATGAACTGCTAGCTAAAAGTTTCATTAAACCTAGTTCGTCTCCTTGGGGAGCGCCAGTCCTGTTTGTCAAGAAGAAGGACGGATCGATGCGTCTGTGCATCGATTATCGTGAGCTTAATAAGGTCACGATCAAGAATAGGTATCCTCTGCCCAGAATCGACGATTTGTTCAATCAACTACAAGGGGCAAGTTATTTCTCGAAGATTGACTTGAGGTCAGGCTACCATCAGCTAAAGGTCAGAGATGAAGACGTGCACAAAACAGCATTTAGGACTCGTTATGGTCATTATGAGTTCCTAGTGATGCCTTTTGGGCTCACGAATGCACCGGCCGCATTCATGGATCTCATGAATCATGTTTGCAAGCCATACTTAGATAAATTCGTCATCGTTTTCATCGACGACATTCTTATCTATTCGAAGAATCAAGCTGACCATGAGAAACACCTTCGTTGTATTCTCAAGCTTCTACATCACGAGAAACTCTACGCCAAATTTTCCAAGTGTGAGTTTTGGCTTCGTGAAGTCCAATTCCTTGGACATGTGGTTAGTGAGCGTGGTATCCAAGTGGATCCCGCTAAGGTTGAAGCAGTTATGAACTGGCAAGAACCAAAGACGCCTACAGAAATTCGTAGCTTCCTGGGATTGGCAGGATATTACAGGCGTTTCATTGAAAAATTTTCAAGGATTGCTGCACCCCTAACTTCTTTGACCAAGAAGAAAGTAAAATTCGTGTGGGGCCCTAAGCAACAAGAATCCTTTGATATTCTGAAGCAAAAGTTGAGCAACGCCCCAGTACTGACATTGCCAGATGGAATAGAAGATTTCGTGGTTTACTGCGATGCATCACACACTGGCATGGGGTGTGTGCTTATACAAAAAGGCAAGGTTATTGCCTATGCTTTAAGACAGTTAAAGGTACATGAAAAGAATTACACCACCCATGACCTGGAATTGGGTGCCGTTGTATTCGCACTAAAACTGTGGAGGCATTACCTATATGGGATTAAATGTGTGATCTATTCTGATCACAAGAGCCTTCAACATCTATTTAATCAGAAGGAATTAAACATGAGGCAACGCCGTTGGATGGAAACTTTAAACGATTATGATTGTGAAATCAGATACCATCCCGGCAAGGCGAATGTAGTCGCCGATGCCTTGAGTCGAAAGGAGAGGGTGAAACCTATCCGAATCAATGCCAAGCGCATGGAAATAAAGAATAATTTGATTGAAAGGTTGTTAGCTGCACAAAAGGAAGCTGTGTTGGAAGCTAACTATCCTAATGAAAAATTAGGAGTAACTGAGGAACAGTTAACTCTTAGCAAGGACGGAATTCTAAGGTTAAATGGACGAATATGGGTTCCAATTTATGGAGGACTTCGAGATGTCATCCTCCAAGAAGCCCATAGTTCCAAATACTCCGTTCATCCTGGAGCTGATAAGATGTACCAAGATCTAAAGGCAAATTATTGGTGGATAGGCTTGAAAAAGTCTGTAGCCACCCATGTAGCTAAATGCTTGACATGTGCGCAAGTCAAGGCCGAGCATCAAAAACCGTCAGGTTTGCTACAACAGCCTGAACTTCCTACGTGGAAGTGGGAAATGGTGACGATGGATTTTATCACCAAGTTGCCAAAGACAAGGAAAGGCAACGACACCATATGGGTTATAGTTGATAGACTGACTAAGTCAGCACATTTCTTACCCATCAAGGAGACTTATAGCTCCGACATGTTGGCCCAGTTATACGTGGATAAGATTGTAGCCTTACATGGCATACCTGTGGCCATTATCTCTGATAGAGATACAAGATACACGTCGCATTTTTGGAAGAGTTTCCAGCAATCTTTGGGCACACGTTTGAATTTAAGTACGGCTTACCATCCTCAGACAGACGGTCAGAGTGAGCGTACTATTCAAACATTGGAAGACATGCTACGTGCATGTGCGATCGACTTGGGTGGTAGTTGGGATAAGAACCTACCGTTAATCGAATTCTCCTACAACAATAGCTACCATACCAACATTAAGGCTGCGCCTTTTGAGGCATTATACGGTAGAAAGTGTAGATCGCCCGTTTGTTGGGCGGAAGTTGGAGATGTCCAATTATCAGGACCAGAGATAGTGTTCGAAACAACGGACAAGATTGTCCAGATTCGAGACCGTCTCAAAGCTGCCCGAGATAGGCAGAAGAGTTACGCTGATCCTAAGCGTAAAGATTTTCACTTCGAAGTAGGTGACAAAGTCCTACTTAAAGTGTCACCGTGGAAAGGAGTGATGCGGTTTGGTAAGAAAGGCAAGCTAAGCCCGAGATACATAGGACCTTTCGAGGTTATCGAACGTGTCGGGTCAGTTGCCTATAAGTTAAACTTACCAGAAGAGCTCAGTGGAATTCACAACGTGTTCCACATCTGCAATCTGAAGAAGTGTTTCGCTGATGAATCACTGGTAATACCCCATATAGATGTGCATATAGACGAGAGCTTGAAATTTGTTGAAAAACCTTTGTCGATTGAAGATCGACAGGTAAAGAAGCTTCGAAGGAAGCATGTACCTATTGTAAAGGTCAAATGGGATGCCCGTAGAGGTCCCGAATACACGTGGGAGGTTGAATCCACGATGAAAGAAAAGTACCCTTACTTATTTCAGTAAATCTCGGGTCGAGATTTATTTTAAGGGGGTGAGGATGTAACACCTTGGAAATTCACGTCCTATAATGTATTGACACGTGTCATATGTTCAAAACATGTGAAAGAATATTATAGAAGGACTAAAGTTGACAAACATAGAAAGTATGTGAATATACATATTCTAAGTGTCAACTGTGAATAAATATATTGTACATTAACCCTACATGATGATTATAGCATCAAACGAATAAATCATGGATCATACGAAGCTAAAAGTGAGAGATTACAAACTACAGGGACTAAATGTGTCAACATGTTTAATTTATACCTCTGAGTGACCTTTTGACAAACCCGAAGCCTTGTAACTGTTAAATATGCTCACTAGAATGCACCATATAAATTTCATAAAGTTTCGTAATCGTATGAGAAAGTTATGATCAAATTCGTGTGCGAGGGGTTAAAGCGTAAACGTTGTAAGTTAAGACTTTTCGGGTTAACCGAAAGTGCCCAGGGACTTGGCAAAGTTGGTATAAGTCCTAAAGCCCTTGTGGGTAAAGAATAAGTGGTCAAATTGCAAGTATTTAGCTCAATTGACCTTTCGGAAGGGCCAAGAGGTGTGATGCAACAACTCAAAATCGTTTTTGTCTGAACAGAAGGGCCAAGCGGCCCGCGTAGACATTAACAAGACTTGAGGCGGGCCGCGTCAGGCGCCCAGAACTAGAAAAACGTGACAGGCTCCTGTATTCGGGGAATTTCGATCTTTAATCGATATTATTGCTTGGTGGGCGACCCCTAAACTGTTCTAGAGCACTAGGACACCTGTTGGGAGGTTATGGTCTGTTGTAGACTTATTTGTCAACCAATTGTGGTGCTTAAATCCACTATATAAGGGCCATGTATTTCAACCTTGCAAACACACCTTCATCTGCATTTGTGGATCACTTCTGGAGCTCCCAAGCAGCCTCAACTGATCACATTTCGTGCATAGGACTATTGTAAGTCTGCTAATCCTTCTTTAATTGAGTTTAGCTTAGTTATTTAGCTAAAAGTCAAACCGTCGTAATTACGGTTTGACTTCGAGATTAGTCAACAATGGCTCAGGCATATCTCGAATTAAAAGTAGAGATAAGTTGGTATTTATGTGGGTAATAAACCCTCAAAAGGGTTCCCCCTGATTACCACTCTAACTAGGACAAAAGTCGGGTCAAACTAGTTTATAAAAAGTCAACAGGATCCTTAAAATGCCATTTATGCATAATTAACATTATAGATCATATACAACCTGTTAGATCATTGTTATAACTTGGTAATAAGTATAAGAACATGTCTAAACATGTTCAACCCGACAATTTCCTGTTTAAGACCCGGTTCGGAACCAAAAGTCACATAGTTTGACTTTCACTTTGACTTTCAGTTCTGACCCGTTAAGGCATGTTTTAGAAATGCCTCAGAGCTTTAATTGGACTAGGTTACATGTTAGTACAACCCTCTGTGATTATACACCTTGGTTCATTAGTTATCCAATTAATATGCATGTTTCCGTTAATTGCTCGTATGTTGACCATTATGCCCTTATTACTTTAAAACGTGATTTTTGGAAATATAAAAGAGTAGAAACTTTAATTACTGATATATAAACTTGTATGCAAAGTTTGACATCAGTTTGATTTGTAGATAAAGAGTTATGCTCATTATCGCAAAATGAATGCTTTATGTTAATAAAACGGCGTAATTAGCGTATAGCCTAGTTAAGCCTACTTTTTGGTATCAAACTTAATACCCACTGATGTAATATATTATTTTGGGATTTTTAAAGATTTTTAATTAATTTTAGGCTGAGCATAACTAGTAGTCGTAGGCTTAATCCGGTAATTGTCGGTTTTGCCCTTACGGGCCATAAAATGAGTTTTACATATCTAAACGACTCCAAACCTTTTGCTACTGATCACATATGATAAATAAAGTATTTTAAGCCTTCTGGAAATATAAAAATATTAGATTTAAGTATCGAACCCGGAAATGGCCTTTAATCGCCTTATTAAGCGTTTTTAACGCATAGTATGTATTAAAATTATATTGAGCATACCCGGGTTGATACCTACTGATATTTTAGGCAAATTAGAATGTTTTAAAAGTAAGCAAAGGTTGATTAACTCAGACTTCGGTTTTGAGCTTTTCGGCTTATGTGAAATTACCAAAATGCCCCTACGGTGCATAGTTGGTTATAAATGATAGATTTCACTCATATACTTTAACCTACTGATATAAATTAGCAAATTATGTATTTTTGCTGATTGCATCAGACCTGTAACTCAGGTTGTTACTTAAACTCTTTTATAAACTTTTAAATGACCAAACTACCCCTACGGGGCCTAGTTTGTGTTTAAACACGTTTCGGGCATAATGAAAGACATCTTACTGATGTCACAACATATTTGAGGCATAATTAACTTAGGAAACCTGTATATAGCTCCCATGAATACCCGTCACGCTTATTACGCGTACGGTTCGGTTTATGTAACAAGTTTACATAAATTAGCCGAAACGGGTCAAACCTTAACGGTTTTATCTCAAAATCCAGAATGTGAATAATAAACCCATATTAAACAACTCTTCAAACTTGTCGGGTCTAAATCACATTCTATCCGGTCTTCGCTTAATCGTGCGTACGAACCGTATCTTTGAAACTAGCCGGTCTAAGCTTAAGCTTAATTAAAGACCCGTTAGGATTCTAATAGGTTATTATAAAACCTTCGTTCCAGATTAGGAAGACCAGTAAAAGCTACGTGCATTTTGCTAATTGTGAATTATACTTTGCTCAGGTAAATACTTTTAACTTATTTTCCCTATACGGGCTTGGGTTACGGTATATAGCATACCGCTTGATCGGGCATCAAATCCTCCACCGTAGAGTGGGTAATTGAATAAATTTGATCGGCTCGTTTAAACAGTCTTGTTACTTAAAGCCTTTGGGGGGTTAATGACCATGTCCCGGATATCCTTGGCATCATTTTACGAAATGGCCACGACTTAAGCGCGGGGTGTAGGCGTACACCCGTCAGTGCACAAAAGAATATTGTGGTGTGTCTATTGATCTTTAACCCGGACAAGATCCGGGCTACTGAACGCACAAGGAACATGTAATTCGTTCACAAGATTATAATATTAAATAATTCTCCCAAGTTAAATAAAATGTTTATGCCATGTGCATCCAAACCAATTTTCAATCATTTTCCAAAATGAGTCAGTTGAATGTATTTACCAGTGTAAACTGACGTATTTTCCCAAAAAGATTAAATGCAGGTAATAAGCGAAATTGGCTGGGATTTCTCCTTAGCATCATTAGAAGTCTCGCAAGCTTAAGATGCCTGAAGTCTGTTGAACCATTAATATTATTTTATTCGATCCATCTGTGGATAAACTTCCGAATATTGTGACATTTGATATTAAAATATTAAATTCGGTTGTATCATATTTTTAAATTTGCTTCCGCTGTGCATATTGATTATTGTGTTGTTTGACTATTATGTTGCCAACCACGTCACGATACTCCCCCACCGGGCCCACCGGTGACACGTGTAAATCGGGGTGTGACAACTCTCACCGAGAAGCAGTTAACGGTATTCACCCTTCCAGTTACTACACGACCCCTAATCAATCAAAAATTCGAGACTTTGGCGGGATTGAAAATTAAGGAGTGGAACTAGTTGTTAAGATGCGGGTTCACCCCTAACTTGGCAACATCGTACCCTAAGTGTGGTTGGTACTTACCAAACGGGTCAAGAAAATAAATTTTGACTCGTTGGTAAGGGCCCACTAGAGTGAGAATAGGAAATTTTCCATCAAGATGTGGATTTCACTCTTAACTTGATGGCGTAATTTCGTGGAAAATCGAATAACGCGGATTGAGAGTCCTTCACCAAAGTGTGGGTTTCACGCCTATTTTGGTGACATCGTCTCGTTCGTATAATATGAGTGTCTTCACGTCTTCAAGTGTGTATTGTGTAATGTCTTAGGAAAGACATATGTATAATTTAAGACAAAAAGAATAGAGGAGAAACAAAGTTGGAAAAATTTAAACATTTAAGCAAGAAATCAAGAATGGTCAAGTTTTGGTACGTAAACTATAGACTATATCAAATCATGGCAATTCTACCTAATTCCTATAGTTATGGCTCTGATACCAATCTGTAACACCCCAACCGATGGCGGAAACATCAGAGTGAGATGAAAACGAGATTGCTAGAGATTTCATAACACTATTTTGCCACAATATTTAACAAAACCGAATTTCATTTCAATGAATATTATTCAAGTACAACAATTGATTTAAAATGCAACAAAAGTACATGAAACAGGATACAACAAGGATCATGATACAATTAAAACAGCAATACCAAAATTTAAGTGGGTTTCTAGTCAATCCTACTAGATTTCATCATCTTCATCGTCCTCAAATTCCTGCAACACATTCCAAAGTATAGTTCAATACAAAAGTATTGGCGAGTATACAAGTTTATCTACTAACATAGGTATAAAATGTTTAAACAATCCACATGGCAAAAATTTATTATCTAAAATTAACAAATGATTGGCATGCAACTATAAATGTCAAACCAAATATTACCGCTAGCTTAATCTTATCATAGCAACGATAAGACTGTTATGTTTTAACTTAACATGAACTCAAGAATACGGGTGGTGTGTTACTCCTATAGCGCTATACATGTTAAGGGAGGCTTGTACAAAGTTAATGACAAGTATACCACATAAGAATGTTCCAGCACATACGAATTAAAGCATACGTATTAAGCATGTATGAATGATTGTTTATTTGTGTTTAAGCATAAAGTATGTGTGTTTGTGTGAGTTTGATAGCATGAATGTGTTGCACCCAAAAGTGTAAAGAGTAAAAACGATCGAGTATACTCACGGTTTTGCAAATCTTCCTTTATAAATCCGTGAGTTGATGATGAGGATGTCACACCTTGACTTTTGCGGAAGCGTATGTGTGTGACTTAATTGGTTCTCATTGCATTCGATTATAATAAACAACTATATGATGAAAATGATGTTCATCCATTCATAAAGTTCAAAACATTACCAACACCAGTCATTAAGTTTCAAACAACACAACCTCTGTTTAAGTTACAAACAACAAAAGTGGATGTCATCTAAACTTGAAATTTACATCCAGAAACAACTCCAGCGCCCAAGATCCAACTTATTTCCTGAAATACATGTAATTTTGAAAACATCAACAAAAGTTGTGCGAGTTCATGCGCTTTGTATGAGTACTGGTATACTTGTAAACATTTAAGAGACTCCTTTGAAAAAACAGGTATGACAAGCGTCTATGAATAGATCAATTAATGTTTTGCAAGGACATTAATGTATGTGAAGACATAGGGAGTACTCAATCCGAGTAGATAATTGTCAGTGTCGAATCCCCTCGACTATGTCGAATTCCCCTCGACTGTGTCAAATCACCTTGACTGTGTCAAATTCCCTTGACCGTATCAAATTCCCTTGACTGTATCAAATCACCTTGACTGTGTCAAATCCCCTTGACCGTTGTCGAATCACCTCGACTGGGACACTAAAGCACTCTAAGTGGTCACATAAGGACCATGAGTGGGGCTCGGCTGTACTGTAACACCCCGTGTTTTCGAGAAGTCAAAGTCAAAGCCAAGGTCAAAGTCAACGACCGTTTTCGCGCGACTTGACTTGTAGTAAATTTCTTTTATGTGTTTATTTTAGCTGTATTATGTGGAGTAAGTGTCAATAATTACAATAATCGACGTATGTTAATCGCTGTTCAATCGACTTACGACTGTGAACTATAGGAAGTAACAATGCGATAAAGCTAACTAAACGATAATCAAACTATGCTAATCGAATCGACGTCAAATCGCAACTCGAAGTTATTGTTATACGTGTGTGTGTGCCTTATGTGTTACTTGTGCATCTTCATTTATGTTATGTGTGGTATTCAATCGAAACGCAATCGAACTCGAAATGCAATCGAACTCAATCGACATCAAACTCGAATCACAATCGAACTATGATAATTAGTGTAGAAAGGATAGTGCGAGATATGAGTGGTTGGGATTAAAAGTAATTTGAATAGGAAACTCCATCGAATTCGCATCACTCGCAATCGAAATCGAATCAGCAAAAATCGTCGCGTCGAACACACGAACCAAGTGCCATCCGGCCGGAGAGCCACCCGACCGGGCTGCCACTTGGTCATGGTGTCAAGATGCCATCCGACCAAGATGACATCCGACCGGATAGTCATCCGGGCGGGGTGCCATCCGACCGACCCACACTTTCCCCATTTGGAATCCTATAAATACCCATGTCACTTTCATACTTTCTACTTTTGGAAACCTCTGTCCGAACAGCACGCTCTCCTCACCTTTTCTTTGATTTCTCTCGATTCGGGTAAGATCTCGCCCTAAATCTTGTACTTTCTTGATCTACGCGCACTCCTACACCCTTCTATCTTTTGAATCTTAACTTTTAACCGTGAAATCACTAAGATTTGAGGTGTTCTAGGATGATGTCATCATGAGTTCTTGAAGAACTTCATGTTTTGACCTCAATCCACCAAGAACAACTTAGATCTAATAGATTTCCACACAAATACACAAAGATCTTGCATAGATCTAAACATAAACATGGTGAAAAAGGATTGAAAGATGGTTCCTAACTTTCTTTCAACTCTTTTACACTCAATGCACTCAAAACCAATAGAATCGGGCCTTGTTCTAGTCTCCTGCTTATTCTTAGTGTTGTGCTAGCTCAAGATCCGGATTCTACCCACGAGACCACAGATTTCGGGTTAAATAAGAACAATCGTCTTGAACCGGTTAACTGGCCGAACTAGGGTGATTCCTGGTCGAACAGGTCACTTGGGTCAAGATGGGATTCTGTTGGTTAACGCGTTGTCAAAACGTCTCGATAAAACGACAAACAAATGAAACGACCCAGTGAAAGACGAACGGAGCAACCGAGACGGAGTGCTATCCGACCGGATTACTGTCCGAGCGGATAAGCCACCCGAACGGATTGTCATCCGAACGGATCACACCTTGGGTCCCACACTTAATCAACTTTATCTGAAGTTTGAGTATTGAACGAATTGCTATCCGATCGGACTACCATCCGACCGGATTACTCTTCGGATCATGAGATACTAGGACTTTAAGGACTTAAACAATTTTCAACATGTTCATTAACAGGGTTGCCACCCGGTCGAATGGACATCCGGCCGAGTGACACTCCGGCTGTGAATTGGTTCCCATAAGTAACCTTATCACTAGAGTCGTCGTCGGACCGGACTACCGTCCGACCGAATGACCATCCGAACGGATTGTCATCCGCATGACTAACCGTCCGATCAACCAACTTGAAGGATAGAAATACTTCAATGTTTTCAAAATGCTACAACGAAAACTTCAAAGGACAAGCCATCATACACAAACACATCAAAGGAAGAAACAATCCAATTGAATAGTCATCCGACCGGACAACCTATCCGAACGGATGACCATCCGAACAGATTGTCATCCGCACGAACAAGGCATCCGATCGGATTACCATCCGACCGAACTGTTGTCCGAGCCACTAATACTTTACATCGTTTTACGCGCCACTTATCGTTATGCTATCAAACTATTCAGGCTAACCTTACTCGCTAAGCGCTCCCTTCAATCCATCAACCGCTGTGAGTATACTCGATCCCTTTTTTGCTTTATGCACTTTTGGGTGTTACATACGTTACAACTATTCAAATCACATCAAACACACTACGAAATACTATTTGAACGCTAACCGTTAATGCATGTTATACGTGGCTTATGAATGCTTGTTTGTTATGTTTACACATGGAATGCTGTCTACCTGCCTTAGCAATGATAGTACTATAGTTTGGACTCAGCACCTGTTCGCAGGGGTTGTTAAGGACAATTACTTGCATGGATTACGGTGGTAATCATGTATTGCGAACTGCCTCTGGCAGTCAACCTGCAGTCATTGGTATCGATGGATCTATGTTGATAACTAACGTGCTTCATTTCTCTATGTGTACATGCTGGTTATGCGTAAACGAAATTCGAACCCTATATGTTACTATCAAACTTGTATGCTCACCTTTACATTATATGTATTGACTTTATTTTAACGTATGTGACAGGTGCTTAGGATGCACATCTGGTAGGAAATCGAAGCTAGAATAAGGCTCTAGAGGCCAACAAATAGTTGTCTGTACTAATTGAATCAAGGGTCTCTAGAAGCAGATAAACAATTGCTCTATATTTAAATATGAGTTGTCAGAATAGAACAATTTGCCTTGATTTTGTCTGTAATAATTTGTTTACCTTTTGAGACATGGTATGGGACATGTTACTTTAAATTGATTGGTAATGATAATTGTTATGGAAACTTCTGGACAATCTGTTTCGCTCAGTGCCATACCCCGATGTTTCTGCCATTGGTTGGGGTTGTGACAGATTGGTATCAGAGCCATAACTATAGGGAATTAGGCAAGGCACGACCTAGTCCGGGTCGATGTCTTAGAGACCTAGTCTATAGTTAGGAACCAACAAGACTGACTTGCGCATATCCGTTAGGGATTATGTATGAGCCTGCTATTTCTCGATACTCTCCTTACTCTACACTATCACTGCACTCGAATTTTCAACTATAAACAAGCAATTAGGCCGAGATTAGGTGTGAAAACCGCAAACTCTCGACTAAAGTTGCTTAATCAACCCGCATTTTATCTACAAACAGAGAGAATTATGACAAATCAGGAGTGAAATTCGTATTTTGATGAATAATCTCCTCTATTTTATTAAAAAAAAAACAGGAACGAAGTTGTTAAGCAAGGGGTGAAACCCTAACCTTGACGACTTGTTTCGCTCATTTTACAAAACTCTCACCAAAGTCTCGACGGACTCCAACGACCTGAAGTCACGATACGACTAACGGGATGCGTGCCCAACGCCCAAGAATCGAGGCAAAGGCACTGTCCTGACGGTCAAATGTGCACAATGAGTCCTTGTGAATAGTCGAACCACTTTGGTTAGTCAAAGTCTAATAGCCGCAGACAATCTATTTCCCGATTTTCATGTGTTTCGATTCTGAGCCCGCAACTACCGACTCTGATGATTCGTCGATTTTATATGCTTATATGTGTGTTTACCTGTTTTTGTGTTTAAACTTCAGAGATTTACTCGATTTTTGCTTTCACTTCGATCGACACGTACAACTCGCACTGCATTTCTATCTCAAAACGTTAACAAATCGCGGAATTGTGGACGACCTTATGCTATGCTATATGCTTATACTATACAATTCGATATGCTATACGCGACCGCTATACTCAAACAATCATAGACTTTGAATAATAGGTTTCTGTATTCTAACTGCCTCTATGATTACGTGTCTATGTGCTTCTGTGATTCTGTGCTCTACGTGCTTATGTGCTTCTGTGTTTATATGAATCTGTGATTATGCGCCTACGTGTTTGTGCGATACATGATACATTGCGTGTTGCTAGGCTTTAGTGAGTAGTAGACATGTGAGGTGAGATTCGATTTTGATGTGTTGAGTCCTGTGATGATGTCTATTGCAGACAATGTCATCTGGATCCCGTCACACACCACATTCTCGTCGAGAAAAGAGAGACAAACGTTTTGCTGCTATCATCGCTAAATAAGTAGCAAAAACCGTGAGTGACGTCTACGAGAACGTCAGCAAATCATCTGAGGAGTCGAGAACCGAAGCTCCTAAAGCTACCCCCAAAGCTCCCTTCAATTTCAAGCAGTTCAAGTCTTGTGGGCCAAAGGAATTCACAGGCGAGGAAGGCCCTACAGCGTTGTTCCAATGGTTTGATTCCATTGAGGTCACTCTGCGACAGAGCGGTTGCCCCGACGACCTCCGCACTCTGAATGCTACCGGCGTCTTCCAGTCCCGCGCATTAGACTGGTGGACGGCTGAGAGAAACAAGCGGGGAAACGATGCAGCCTACGGATTGTCATGGGATGAACTCAAGGAGGTCATGCTGGAAGAATTCTGCCCTCCTCATGAGTGCCAAAAGTTAGAAGATGAATTTTGGCATATAAAGCAGAAGGAAGGTGAAAATGCTGCCCTCACCGCTCGCTTCAAACAGCTCAGCATCATCTGTCCTGACCAAGTCAAGACCTCAGACATGGCAATCAAGAAGTATATCCGAGCCCTGCCAGACTGTGTTGCAGATTTCGTGCAAGCGGCTAAGACTAAGACGATCGAAGAGACTTATCTACCGGCCGCTGAAATCAACGACAAGCGGGTTAAGGCTGGTGTCTGGGATAAAACTCCAAAGCACCTGCATCAAGCTACCACCGCCGCACCAACTGTTGAAACCACCACCTCATCGAGCAACAAGAGGAAGAACACGAGAAAGAACAGCTCCAGCAACAAGAACTGTGCGATCACTGCTGCACCAATACAAGCTGTACCAGCCCAACAGCGTCAAGTAGCGGCGCCTGTGGCAAATGCACCGCCTGCTAAGCGTGCATACACTAGGCCACACCCGCTTTGCCCTACTTGTACCTACGACTACCCGACTACCATCTCTTACCATTTATGTGCTCATTGCAATATGTACGACCATTTCACTACCAACTGTCGTGCTCGACAAGCTCCTGCTCATCAAGCTCTACTCACCGCCCCTCTGGGTCAACAAGCTCCTCCGGCACCTGCGGTCAACGCCAAATCCTGCTTCGCATGTGGCGATCCTAACCATTTCGCCAACATGTGCCCAAACAGGGTTGTGAAGCAAGAGCCCCAGCAGCAGCAGCAGCAGCAACAACAACAAGCAGCACGCGCACGAACTTTCAACATCAACGTGCGTCAAGCCCAAGCCGACAACAACGTGGTCAATGGTACGTTTCTTGTGAATGGTATTTATGCTTCGTGTTTATTTGATACTGGAGTCGATAATTGCTTTGTGTCGTTCGAATATGAGAAACTCCTTAGTCATAAACGCTCCTGACTCTCCTCGACGTTTGATGTTGAAGTCGCTACCGGAAGAACCGTCGCCATTAATTCTGTTCTCCGTGATTGTACCCTTGAGCTCAACAATCACATCTTCCCAATCGACCTTATTCCGATGCAACTCGGAAGTTTGACATCATAGTAGGCATGGACTTTCTTCGCGAAAACCATGTTGAAGTTGTGTGCTTTGATAAAATGATTCGATTCTCGCTCGCGAATGGTGATCTATTGTGTGTCTACGGCGAAACTGCTTTGAAAGGTCTCAAGCTCATGTCATGTGTCCAAGCCAGCAAGTATCTCCGCAAGGAATACAGAGCTTTCTTGGCTAACGTTGTAGCGGAGAAGGAAAAGAAAGAAAAGAAGGAAGTAAAAGACGTTCCTGTGGTTCGAGAATTTCCTAATGTTTTTCCAGAGGATCTCCCCGGACTACCTCCAAGTCGTGATATCGACTTTTGTATCAACCTCATTCCTAGAGCCAACCCTATTGCCAAAGCTCCCTACCGACTCGCGCTGTCCGAAATGCGTGAACTTTCAAACCAACTCCAGGAATTATTTGAGAAAGGCTTCATTCGCCCGAGCACCTCTCCTTGGGGTGCGCCAGTCCTTTTCGTCAAAAAGAAGGATGGGTCATTCCGGATGTGCATCGACTATCAGGAATTGAATAAGTTAACTATCAAGAACCGCTATCCCCTACCTCGCATCAACGATTTGTTTGATCAGCTACAAGGTGCTACGTGCTTCTCGAAGATTGATCTACGCTCACGTTATCACCAACTACGCATTCAAGAGGAGGATATACCCAAAACCGCGTTTCGCACTAGATATGGCCACTATGAATTTGTTGTTATGCCTTTTGGTTTAACCAACGCACCCGCGGTTTTCATGGATCTGACGAATCGCGTGTGTAAACCATATCTCAACCGTGTCATCGTATTCATCGACGATGTCTTGATCTATTCCAAGTCGAAAGCCAAACACGCGCAACATCTACGTTTGGTTCTCGAGCTACTCCAGGGGAACCAACTCTATGCCAAGTTCTCCAAATGTGAATTCTGGTTGGAGGAAGTTCAGTTCCTGGGTCACATCATAAATAGTCAAGGTATTCACGTCGATCCTGCGAAGATTGAAGCCGTTAAGAGTTGGATTACACCTAAGAACCCATCTGAAGTCCGTTCTTTTCTAGGACTAGCGTGCTATTATCGACGATTTATCAAAGGATTCTCAAAGATCGCTGTACCACTTACCGTTCTCACACATAAAGACAAGTCTTTTGTTTGGAGAAGTGAACAAGAGTCTGTCTTTCGAACCCTCAAGCACATGCTTTGCAATGCTCATGTTCTCACATTGCCCGATGGAAACGACGATTTCATTGTCTACTATGATGCTTCCAACCTCGGTCTCGGTTGTGTCCTTATGCAGCGGGACAAGGTTATAGCTTACGCATCTCGTCAGCTCAAAATCTACGAGAAGAACTATACAACCCATGATCTCGAGCTAGGCGCAGTTGATTTTGCGTTAAAGATTTGGCGACACTACCTGTATGGTACCAAGTGTACGATCTTCACCAATCATAGGAGCCTACAACATATCTTTAATCATAAGGAACTTAATATGCGTCAACGCCAATGGGTAGAAATTCTCAACGATTACGACTGTGAGATTCGTTATCACCCAGGCAAAGCAAATGTTGTTGCCGACGCACTCAGCAGACGGAGCTATCTGCTTAGTACTCGTAATGTTCAAGCCCAACACGAACTCGAAACCCTCATTCGCGAAGCTCAACATGCGTGTTTTAATGAGCGCATTCAGAAGAAGGAAAGAATCTACCACGATGGAGCCCAGCTTGTGAGCAAGTCGAATGGGATATTTCACTTTCTGGACCGAATTTGGATCCCTAAACGGACCAATTTGCGACAGATTCTGATGGACGAAGCCCACAAATCCCGGTATTCTATTCATCCCGGTGCCGACAAAATGTACCAGGATCTTCGTTATAAGTATTGGTGGCCGGGCATGAAAAGGGATATTGCACTCTATGTTGAAAATTTTTGACCTATGCAAGAGTCAAGGCTGAACATCAAAGACCCTCTGGCTTACTCGAACAACCACCGATCCCTATGTGGAAGTGGGAGAGTATAGCTATGGACTTCATAACAAAGCTACCGCACACGTCATCAGGTCACGACAGCATTTGGGTTGTGATCGACCGTTTAACTAAATCAGCTCACTTTTTGCCAATACGGGAAGACTACAAGGTAGAACGATTTGCCCGAATCTACACCGACGAGATCATTTGTAATCATGGGACGCCTCGCAACATCATCTCTGATCGTGATGCTCGGTTTACCTCGCGACTGTGGGAAACGTTTCAAACGGCACTCGGTACATCGCTCAATCTAAGTACCGCTTTCCACCCTCAAACCGACGGTCAGACAGAAAGAACGATCCGTACTCTTGAAGACATGCTATGTTCGTGTGTCATAGACTTCGGTGGTAATTGGGATAAATACCTGCCGTTAGTCGAATTCTCGTATAACAAGAGCTATCATTCCAGCATTCAAATGGCACCATTCGAGGCTTTATACGGAAGAAGATGTCGATCGCCTATTGTGTGGCATGAGATCGGGCATTCGCAATTAACCGGTCCCGAGCTATTACAAGAAATAACAGACAAAATTTTCCAAATACGAGACAATCTAACGAAAGCTCGGAATCGACAGAAAAGTTATGCCGATAGACGACGCAAGCCCCTCGAATTTGACGTTGGTGACTACGTACCCCTAAAGGTAGCACCTTGGAAGGATGTGGTCCGATTCGGCAAGAAAGGAAAGCTCGCGCCTCGATATGTTGGACCTTTTAAGATTCTGGAAAGGATCAAAAAAGTCGCCTACATACTCGAACTACCGGAGGAACTTAGTAACGTCCACCCGACATTCCACGTGTCAAACCTCCGAAAGTGCCTGGCCGACCACGACTTACATGTTCCACTCGATGACCTTCAGGTGAACGAAACATTACACTTCATGGAAAAGCCTGTTGAGATCATGGATCGCCAAACCAAGCAACTCAGACGCTCGCGCATTCCTATTGTGAAAGTCCGATGGGAAGGCAAACGAGGCGCGGAGTTCACTTGGGAACTCGAAAGCGACATGAAGGCGAAGTACCCGCAGTTGTTTGTTACGGCTTCAGCCTAATTTCGGGACGAAATTCCCTAAACAAGGGGAGGCTGTAACACCCCGTGTCTTCGAGAAGTCAAAGCCAAGGTCAAAGTCAACGATCGTTTTCGCACGACTTGACTTGTAGTAAATTTCTTTTATGTGTTTATTTTAGTTGTATTATGTGGAGTAAGTGTCAATAATTACAATAATCAACGTATGTTAATCGCTATTCAATCGACTTACGACTGTGAACTATAGGAAGTAACAATGCGATAAAGCTAACTAAACGATAATCAAACTATGCTAATCGAATCGACATCAAATCGCAACTCGAAGTTATTGTTATACGTGTGTGTGTGCCTTATGTGTTACTTGTGCATGTTCATTTATGTTATGTGTGGTATTCAATCGAAACTCAATCGAACTCGAAATGCAATCGAACTCAATCGACATCGAACTCGAATCACAATCGAACTATGATAATTAGTGGAGAAGGGATAGTGCGAGTTATGAGTGGTTGGGATTAAAAGTAATTTGAATAGGAAACTCCGTCGCATTCGCATCACTCGCAATCGAAATCGAATCAGCAAAAATCGTCACGTCGAACACACGAACCAAGTGCCATCCGGCCGGATAGCCACCCGACCGGGCTGCCACTTGGTCATGGTGTTAAGATGCCATCCAACCGACCCACACTTTCCCCATTTGGAATCCTATAAATACCCATGTCACTTTCATACTTTCTACTTTTGGAAACCTCTGTCCAAACAGAACGCTCTCCTCACCTTTTCTTCGATTTCTCTCGATTCCGGTAAGATCTCGCCCTAAATCTTGTACTTTCTTGATCTACACGCACTCCTACACATTTTTATCTTTTGAATCTTAACTTTTAACCATGAAATTACTAAGATTTGAGGTGTTCTTGGATGATGTCATCATGAGTTCTTGAAGAACTTCATGTTTTGACCTCAATCCACCAAGAACAACTTAGATCTAATAGATTTCCACACAAATACACAAAGATCTTGCATAGATCTAAACATAAACATGGTGAAAAAGGATTGAAAGATGGTTCGTAACTTTCTTTCAACTCTTTTACACTCAATGCACTCAAAACCGATAGAATCGGGCCTTGTTCTAGTCTCCTGCTTATTCTTAGTGTTGTGCTAGCTCAAGATCCGGATTCTACCCACGAGACCACAGATTTTGGGTTAAACAAGAACAACCGTCTTGAACCGGTTAACTGGCCGAACTAGGGTGATTCCTAGTCGAACAGGTCACTTGGGTCAAGATGGGATTCTGTTGGTTAACGCGTTGTCAAAACGTCTTGATAAAACGACAAATAAACGAAATGACCCAGTGAAAGACGAACGGAGCAACCGAGACGAAGTGCTATCCGACCGGATAAGCCACCCGAACGGATTGTCATCCGAACGGATCACACCTTGGGTCCCACACTTAATCAACTTTATCTGAAGTTTGAGTAGTGAACGAATTGCTATCCGATCGGACTACCATCCGACCGGATTACTCTTCGGATCATGAGATACTAGGACTTTAAAGACTTAAACAATTTTCAACATGTTCATTAACAGGGTTGCCACCCGGTCGAATGGACATCTGACCGAGTGACACTCCGGCTGTGAATTTGTTCCCATAAGTAACCTTATCACTAGAGTCGCCGTCCGACGGATGACCATCCGAACGGATTGTCATCCGCATGACTAACCGTCCGATCAACCGACTTGAAGAATAGAAATACTTCAATGTTTTCAAAATGCTACAACGGAAACTTCAAAGGACAAGCCATCATACACAAACACATCAAAGGAAGAAACAATCCACTCGAATAGTCATCCGACCGGACAACCTGTCCGAATGGATGACCATCCGAACGGATTGTCATCCGCACGAACAAGCCGTCCGGTCGGATTACCATCCGACCGAACTGCTGTCTGCCACTAATACTTTACATCGTTTTACGCGCCACTTATCTTTATGCTATCAAACTATTCAGGTTAACCTTACTCGCTAAGCGCTCCCTTCAATCCATCAACCGCTGTGAGTATACTCGATCCCTTTTTGCTTTATGCACTTTTGGGTGTTACATACGTTACAACTATTCAAATCACATCAAACACACTACGAAATACTATTTGAACGCTAACCGTTAATGCATGTTATACGTGGCTTATGAATGCTTGTTTGTTATGTTTACACATGGAATGTTGTCTACCTGCCTTAGCAACGATAGTACTATAGTTTGGACTCAGCACCTGTTCGCAGGTGTTGTTAAGGATAATTACTTGCATGGATTACGGTGGTAATCATGTATTGCGAACTGCCTCTGGCAGTCAACCCGCAGTCATTGGTATCGATGGATCTATGTCGATAACTAACGTGCTTCATTTCTCTACGTGTACGTGCTGGTTATGCGTAAACAAAATTCGAACCCTATATGCTACTATCAAACTTGTATGCTCACCTTTACATTATATGTATTGACTTTATTATAACGTATGTGACAGGTGCTTAGGATGCACATCTGGTAGGAAATCGAAGCTAGAATAAGGCTCTAGAGGCCAACAAATAGTTGTCTGTACTAATTGAATCAAGGGTCTCTAGAAGCAGATAAACAATTGCTCTATATTTAAATCTGAGTTGTCGGAATAGAACTATTTGCCTAGATTTTGTCTGTAATAATTTGTTTACCTTTTGAGACATGGTATGGGACATGTTACTTTAAATTGATTGGTAATGATAATTGTTATGGAAACTTCTGGACAATCTGTTTCGCTCAGTGCCATACCCCGATGTTTCCGCCATCGATTGGGGGTGTGACACGTACCTATTAGATCTAACCTTTGTCCATGATTCTTATGAGAGTTATTGACATTTCATTTTCAGCCTATGCTCACATGATCTAATAGTTCATTTTATAGCCAAATCATACCATTGAAACATATGTAACATGTATTTCACCCCCGATAGTCATAAATCCGAAAACAGTTAAGAGAAAAGGGGGAAATGAACTCACAAGTTTACGTCCTGCTGTCTCGTATACTCAAAGGTCCTTCTATGAGTCGTACAACTACCTACACACGTGCCATATTTTATTAGATGTTTAGGTCGTGTAACGACTCTTTGTCTTAGTTGTTCATTAAGACTTATTTTGGAAGTCTTGGTATACTTTGAGTTACACCTTTGATGTACATTATATAATTTCAAAGTATATAATTATTAGTTAAAATAATAATATTTTAACTTAAATTATATTCATCCATTTATTTGGAATATTGTCAGAATAATATATGTTTGCCTTAGTTCGTTCTGTAATTCTTCTCATGGATATTTCCCAAGTATGGGTATAATTATACTTGTGTAATTTGCCAAGTATTTGTGGTGTATTCCGGTGTGTATTTGTACGTACGAGAATACGTATTTTTGTTGTATTTATTAAGTATTCTTATACTTAATTTTTGTATTTAAATTTTCCGAAATATTATTTTTAACCAATAAAAATCACCAATTTATATTCTTAAAATATATACATTTTAAGAAAACTTTTATAGGAGATTATCTATAATTCTTCCTTGGCAAAAATAATTATATTTTCATATAATCCTAAAAAATAATGTATTTTGAAGATTAACTTAGAAAATATTCATAATTCCATTTTTCACCCAAAATAATATATTTTTGGTTTGTTTAAGAAAATATTTATTTTCCTCAAAATAATATATCTTCTAATAATTCAAGGAAATATATATATCTTTTCTTTATTAAAAAATAACGTATTTTCTACTTGACAAAAATATGATATACTTTTGTAACACTTGTAAAAATCATATTTTCCATTCTCTTGGTTTCCAAAATACCGTTTAACTCGTTTGTCGAAATATGAATTTAATTCCGGAATATATATATATATATATATTCGTAGTCCATAGTCCTTGCCCGGTTTGTCCAATATTCGGGTATAAACTATATATTTGTTTTCTTGGAATTTTGGCATCATTTTGTATTACAATCTTTGGTATTTTGGTAAGCTATATTATTTCAAGTTCCTAAAAATAATATAACTAATACACATAATATACAAGTAACCCACAAATTGTGACATCTAAATATATTTTCCTAAATATATACTTAGTCACTTTTATTTATCAAAAATCAACCTCCAATGTTTGTAATTTTTTAACAAAAATTATGGCAAATTTCATATGAAAAACCGTGATTAAAATTTACTTGTAAACACTTGTTTAGAAATATTTTTCTAAGTGTTTAAATTCTACAAAATTTTTGTCATAGTTTCCCCTTAAAAATGGAGGTTTCCATTCTTTCAAAGCATATCATTTTCTTTTAAAAACATCACCAATCAACTACAATTCATCCAAGACTTACCATGAGCCAAAATAATGTCATTTACACTACAACATGAACTTGAAGTTTTGTAAAATTTGTAGTAACTTAGTATGTTGTTAAGTAAGCTTAGTTACCCTTAAAAAAGTGGTCATTTGGTTATAAATATCATTCTTGAAAAATTTAGTCTTTCACAACTTATAAGATGATTTTCTAAAAATATTTCTTCTTGAATTTTTCTTGTTAACAACATGTTTCTACTCTTGATTTAACACTAAAAACATGATTAGTTTCTTTAAAAATCATGATTTTGTAAATCTTGCAAGTAACTTTAGTTTCTTGAGAAAATTAGTTTTGAAATCATCCATTTACAAGACTTAATACATGTATCAAACTTCATTATACACAAAATCATCTCCATTTTCAAGTTCATGTGAAACATAAAGGATGATCATCTTGTTTTTCACAATCTAGCAAACTTCTTATGATGTTTAACGCTATAAACACAAGAAATCAACAACCAAGATTCACACATACACTAAAACAACATAGATTCTTATGATTTTAAGCTTTATGTTTATGTTCATCTTCATGTTTCTTTGAGTTTCATTAGATTAACACATTACAAAACCTTTTAACCATCAAAATAAGATGTAAAAACAAGTTGTTAGAGCCTTACTACGAGCACAAGGGCTAGGGAAGAAATCAAGTTGGAGATGGTGATGAACAAGGTGGATAAAAGCTCTAGGAGAAGGTGCTTCCACTTCCAATGCTTCCAAGCTTCTTAGTTATGCTTCTTACACCTTAGGGAACCCTTAGATTGTATGAGAATGAGTTGAAAATGGTGGTTGTTTGATGAGTGTATATGAGCCGAAAGTTGGGAGGAAGGAGGAGAAGTGGAGGGTGTTGAAGTGTTGAAATGATTTTTAGAATGAAGGACTTGAGGTCTTTAAAGATATTCTTCCAACAACCATTTAAACTTTGGGTATTATGTTTCAAGATCTCCTAATAAATCAAATAAAATATGCAAGAAAAATCCCAAGTGGGACCCACCTTTGTAACCGTCCCTAGAGTTGGTGGGGGGGGTCTTGTTGAGTTTCAATTACTAGTTAAGCATGATAGTTAGATTTCAAGTATGATGTTTAGTGTTATAGGCGTTATATGTTTATAAGGTGTATTATGGTGTTCGATGACCATGACTAGCTCAGAAATATTATAACAATGCTTCTAGTGAAAATTTGGTGCTTTGGGTAGTGTCCGGTTGTTCGGTTGGTTACCGGTTCGTTAAGGTGCTAAATTGCGCAGTTTAGTGTGCTTTATGTAGGCTTTTATGACAGTTTTGATTCCCGACACTTAGGAAAGTATTCTGGACCATTAAACCATAATTCTGCATTATATTTTGATGTTAGAAAGCTGATTTTTGCTGAATTTGGTTGTTTTCTGCAGAATTCTGCAGTTTTAGTGTGTTTCTGGCATTTTCCGGCACCTAAATCAACAATAGGAAGACAGTTTTGAAATCACTACTTTCCTACACACTATTCTAGTGTAACACTTGGTTCCGGGGCTCATTCTATGTCTTAACATCATGTCTGTCTGAGTACTGAACTCCCGTCAGTATTTCTAGTTTGTCTGATAACTGTGCTAACTTTGTTCTGTGCACTAATTGAACCATATTGTGTTGCATGTAATAATCATGAAAAATCTTGCAACATGAAATGCCTTTGTATGTATATGACAGTAATCAGAAATTCATTCGTCTTGTTAATTAAATCATGCACAGTCATTAAAGCACATATTACTGTTTGTTATTGTACGGAATACATGGAAAAGTGCCAATTGTCACACTCCCCTCATTAAAAGAATTTCGTCCCGAAATTCAAGCTATGTTATCAGTCGCAGGGGAGTTGTGAATCGACGTGGATACTTAGACTTAATTGGATCTTCATGCTCCCAAGTAAATTCTGGGCCATGACGTGAATTCTAACGAATTTTAACAAGTTTAAAATGACTTCTCCGTGTTTTGTGGACTTCCAGTCTGTAACCTTAAAAGGTTATTTAGTAAATTGGAGTTTGTCATTGATGTGAATCTCGTTTGCGGAAATAACGACCGTTTTTTTAGCAGGACTATTCCTGAGGTTAGACACGTGAAACGTGTCGTGAACACTACTAAGTTCCTTTGGGAGTTTTAGTTTGTATGTAACCGTTCCAATCCTTTCCAAGATCTCGAAAGGTCTAAAATACCATGGGTTTAAATTCCCACGCTTTTCCAAATCGTACTACACCTTTCCAAGGCGGGACTTTCAATAAAACCATATCTCCATCCTCAAATTTCCAACAGTTTCCGTCGCGTATCGGCGTAGCTTTTCTATATATCATGTGCTGAGTTGATACGACCACGTATCTAAACGATCTTGTCTGTAGTTTCCTGAATCAACTTGGGGCCAATAAACCGTTTATCTCCGGTCTCCGTTCAACACAACGGGGACCGATATTTATGTCCATAAAAAGCTTCAAACAGGGCGGCCTGGATGCCGGTGTGATAGCTATTATTGCAGGGGAACTCCACTAAGGGCAATGAGTATCCCAACTTCCACCAAAGTTCGTCGCACAAGCACGTAACGTGTCTACCAAAGTCTGTATCGTTCGTTCACTCTGGCCGTTCGTTTGAGGGTAAGGGCTATGCTAAGATTCAACTGTAAACCAAACGCCTTCTGAAACTTCTGCCATATCCTCGGCACAAAACGACTATCTTGGTTGGATAAGATAGAAACAGGCACTCCATGATGTGCCAAAATCTCTCTAAGATAAATCTCTGCTTCCTTGTGTTGTCTTCCTCACTGTTCGGTAGGAAATGTGCATACTTGGTGAGTTGATCAATAATCACCTAAATTATATCGTGTCCTCTTTGTGCTCTTGGTAGCCTTGTAATAAAGTCCATGGAGATCTATTCCCACTTCCAGACGGGAACCTCCGGTTGTTGCAGCCTTAACTTTGGCGCAAGTAAGTCAGTTACCCACATATACAGCGGTGTTAGCTTTCATCTTGGGCCTCCAATACCAATCTTTTAAATCTGGGTACATCTTGTCGGATCCAGGATGGATCGAGTACCTTGACTTATGAGCTTCGTCCAGAATAAGTGCTCGTAGATTGCCGAAGGATGGTGCCCAAATTCGTTCTACGAAATAAATTGTTCCATCTTCCTTTGGAACCAATTTCACTTCCATACCACGCAGCGATTTTTGCTCGTAAGTTCTCTGGTTTAAATGCTTCCTGCTGGGCTTCATGAATCCGAAGGATGAGATAGGTTTGTGTTGTCGTCTCTAAGGCTCGCGCCCTTAGAGACCTTGTGCGTTCCATGCGACTCAAGGCGTCGGTTACAACGTTCGTGTTACCCGGGTGTTATCTGATCTCACACTCATAATCATTCAACAGTTCAACCCATCTACGCTGTCTCATATTCAAATCCTTCTGATCGAAAACGTGTTGCAAACTTTTATGATCTTGTAAAGATCATGCAACTAGCATTATATGTGAAATGACGCCAGATCTTCAACGCGAAGATCACAACACCTAGTCCAAGGTTGTGCGTCGTGTAGTCCCTCTCATGCACCTTTAATTGACGTAACGCGTAAGCGTTGACTTTGTCTCGTTGCATCAACACGCAACCGAGACCTTATCGAGAGGCATCACAATAAACCGCAAATCCATCGGTGCTGTCAGGTAAAGACAAGATAGGTATCGTCTGGGTTAGGGTTGTTAGCGGTTGAGCAATCCTTGAAAAGTATTCTATGAGTCGTCTGATATAGCCTACAATCCCCAGAAATTGTCATATCGTAGTTGGGCATCCTTGGGGCTTCCTAGTTCTTGATTGCTTCATTCTTAGCAGGGTCGTTGTGAATTCCATTCTCATTTACCATGTGACTTAGGAATTGCACCTCGCGAGATCAAAATTCGCACTTCGACAGCTTCGCATACAACTACTCCTTCTTCAAGAGTCCTATGATAGCTCGCAGGTGTTGCTCATGTTCCTCCTGGGTTCGCGAGTAAATAAGGATGTCGTCAATGAACATATCCACAAACTTATTCAGATATGGCCTGCACACCCTATTCATGAGGTCCATGAATTCTGCTGGTGTGCTTGTTAAGCCAAACGGCATGACAAGGAACTCGAAATGTCCATATCGAGTCCAAAAGGTTGTTTTAGGGATACTTTCTCCTTGTATTCGCAGTTGATGATACCCTGACCTCAAGCCGATCATCGAGTAGTAACTAGAACCTTGTGATTGGTTGAACAAGTTATCAATCTTTGGCAAAGGATACCGGTTCTTGATATTCAATTCTCTGAAGTCGATGCACAAACAGAAACTGCCATCTTTCTCCTTAACGAATAGCACTGGAGCTCCCCCAAGGCGAGAAGCTTGGTCTGATGGATCCTTCGTCTAGCAGTTCTTGTAGTCGAGTCGTTAGTCCTTGTATCTCGAACGAAGCTATCCGATAAGGT